>BGPT01000077.1:416907-440455 GCA_003297045.1 Symbiodinium sp. clade C Y103
ATCTGCTCTGCCATCCATGACTCACAACAACGAACCTCTCCTATAGGTTTCCTATTCTGAAACTTCCGCCACCGCCTTGTGCGGTACTACTGGTATGTAGTTTTTCTAAGTCCTTTCTTTGTCTTCTTACCTTATTCCCAACAATCTGTATATTCCTGCAGTTAGTTTATCCAAATCCATGTGGTTGTACTGGTTCTTTTGGATTACACTCTCTCGCCAGCCCAGGCTAGCGCTCCTGCTTTACGTCGTGGAGGCCATGTCAGGAACCTGGATGGTGGAACAACCTCGCCTCAGCATGCTGCGCTTCCACCCACGGATTATGGAAGTGTTTAGCTGTTTGAAAGACCCCTGGTTGCATCACGCTAATCTACTTGCTGTTTGCGATTTCGTATCGACAATTTCAAGGTTATCACTAGGCAATTCCAGGTCAACCAAAGAATATATTTAAGTTTCTGATTCCTCTCAATGGGGGCATTCCGGGATTCCCAAAGATGGAAAACCATGTGGGGAGGAACCAGCATGCATGCAGCCATATACAAATTGGTTATAGTTACCCCATAAGTTAATTTACAGCAACTAAGGGGGTAGAAACAAGAACAGATTATTCGTTTTTGTGGGTCATTTGGGGAAGTCCGTGCTTTGGATTTCTGGAGTGCGATAGTAGTGGGCATATGTGCAGGGTGTGATTCTTGGATGGTTAGCCCTTCCATACTTCATAGCGCTCATGCATCACTGTTTACAAGTGGATTTCAGTGGTGAAATCTGTGTCCTGGTTTTGGGGAGGCTTGAAATATTCAGGCATACTGAGTATATATCATTAATTTGGGGTTGATATGAACCATGCAAACAATCAGAACATAAATTAGTTTGGAGTTTGGATCCCACAAAATCTAAATAGCACGTGCCAGAACCCCTGCAATTAAAAGGCTGCAACCGTGGGCTCACTGGTCGAAACCAATGCTGGGCAAATCCCAGGGTTGTACCCTGAAAGCTCATATGTCTAAAATGAAGTGATTTTTGACCTTATCAGCCTTATCATATATATAGTGGAATACCATCCTCCAGATCCATTATTCCATATATTGATATGGCTTACCAAGTTGTTATCTGGCCGATAAGCATCAGCAGTTCTGAAGTGTTACATCGATCTCAATTTTGTGGCAAATGCGGTGTTTGTTTGTGGCATCAATTAAATGATAAAGTGTTCAAACCAAGGGGGTGGTCAACCAACACCCCGAATTTGATCAATCAACTTAGTTACACTTTATAATCTAATACCAGCTGATCTCCAATCCACATCGGTTCCAGTGTGGTTCCCAGGCCTATTCAGCAAGGTGGTGGATGGCCAACTACCTGGCCAAAACACCGAAAAGGCACATCATGTGGAGTAATTCCAAAGGAATTGGTCTCCTCGACCTTGGGAAACTTCGTTTCAACTACCGAAGCTCCGAGTATCAAGGGAACAGGACTGCAAAGAAGACCATTAGCAAGAGCAGTGGAAAACGCCAATTCACAGGACAGAAAAAGCAGTTGAAGGATTCCCAGTATCTCAAAATGATTGGTCAAATTGTTTTCAATAATTTCAATTCCTGTTTGTTTTTGTTCGTCCAGTGTGTACTATGGTTGGGAACCTTTTGAACTATTTTGAACTGTGGGTCATCTAGCTGCAGTCATATGGAATGGTCAATTACCCACCTATATTTTATATGTATTCATGGCATTGTGTGGGAATAGTTATCAAGGTGCATCAATTACACCAAGCAATCAAGAACGTCATTTCACTGGTCTACACTTAAGTAGGATTGGAAACTTATTTGACTTCAAAAAAACAAGGTGATGGGTAAACCTTCGTAAAATGAGGGAACTTGTAGGGGGTGGTGGTCCAACCCTCATGAGTTTCATTGGATTTGGGGAAGCCACAGTTTATGTTAGCCCTCCGGTAACGGCGCCATCAAGGCACTATCCTTATCGTTTTGGCCTACGTCTTTTGAGGATCCTTCCGCAACTTCAGAAGGACGGGTGTTCCAAGAAATTCCCAGAGTACCCTGAAGGCTACAGTCCCCTGGCCCTCTACAATTCGTTAGCCTTCGATGATATGTGGGAAGATGCTGGTATCCCAGAAGTCCTGGAATACATCTCCAGCAACAGATCCTTAAAGGTGCCATCCAAATGGAAGGACCATTTGCTTCCCTAGTGGTGGCATTTGCTAGCAGTTTTCCTTTAAAAGCTGCAGCTCTACAAAATTTAGAGCCCTGCCAGAAACTTTTGATGCAGTTTTGACCCGTGGGTTTGAAAACCAGGTTATGGGGCGTAGAAACCCCGTAAAAAAAAGCGTAGGCGTAGAAACCCCGAAGAAACCCCGTAGACGACCCATAGAAATGCGTAGACTTCTACGTAGTTTTACGTAATTTATCCGTAATTTGAAAATCGGGATTTTTCGCAAATTTAGAGAAAATTGTTGGAATTCAACAAGTTTTGAACCCAGCTGGTCCGTGCTGCAGCATGTGGTGCAATTCGTGGACGCACCTTTAGCGCTTCAGGAAAATGTGAACTGTTATTCAGGAAGTGATGTCATGGATTGATAGCTTTTGTACAGCACATGGCTTGATGCTCATAGAGTTGATAAGCCTATCCCATTCAACTTTGTATCTTTCACTTGGTTTGGATCAAATTGGAAGCTGATCAACCTCGTACCCGCTCCCCGTGCTCCAAGCAGCAGTGTGGCCTATGTCCTCAAAGCTTCGCAGCTGTGGATCCCTGGCAGCTGGCAATGAAGCATTGCTAGCTGTCAAGAGCGAGCATAGCAAGTTGGACCGGAAATTGGAGTTGCAGGAACGGAAGAAGGTGGGGTTGAAATGGTTATATCATGTTGTATAGAATTGGTACATGTGGTTTTCAGGTGGGGGATACCGACAAAAGATGGTCAACAGTTCTATTTATTGACACAAAATTTAGGTATATTAAGAAAACAACATATAGATAGTTTTCCCAGCAATTGTTCATTCATCAAACATCGTTTTGGATTGGGAGGCCATGGAAGCAGAGCTTGCAGCCTTGGAGGCTGAACAGTCAGAAATGCACGACCCTTGTCATCTTTATATATGCAACAATTCATTGTTGCATCAAATACATCTTCATGTTTGTACCCCACCTGCATCAAAGCTTAGGAAGCAGAGACACAGGCTGCAACATGGCTGCATCCTGCTATATATGCATATGTTTATGCCCAACTGTACTGAAGAACCCGATATGCCTCCCATTGTCTCCCTCTGGTTCATGTTCCGATTGGCCCTTAACTGAGGCAACTGATGAAGACCTGGCCTTGGCAAAGGCAAAACGTGCTCCTCCAAATTCCACGAAGACCACACCTGTTAAGGGCTTGGCAGTGAAAAAGAAAGCCCGTGGAGATGATAAGGCTATGTGGGTTGGGAACTGGGATATTCATGCACCGGCCCATCATGGGTGACAATTCCAACAACCAATATATCTATATACAAAAACGTTTTTAAAGTCTACTCCCTGATCAAAGATTGCATCTCATCATCAGTTTGGGGTCATATCAATTGATCTTCATTGACTGGCAGTGAATCGAGATGGCTTATTCCCCAAATCCATCCATATCTTCAAATTAACCTTGTGCCCAGGACGTTGCTAGACCTACTGGTGAGACCGGCTCCACCACGGAGGACATGAATCGTGATGGGTTTGGGTTGGGTTCAGGTTGGGTTTGGCCAGACTCCCTGGAGTTATCATCCCTTCTTCAAAGATATGCTATTGACATATATAGGGGGAAACTACCGCCCATAACAAATATGATTTTAGGACAGTTGAACTATTTCCATTCATGGAATTTTGATCAAACCATAACCTCTCTGAGCTGCTGCCTGTAGGCTCATGTAGAAGATAACAGAAATGCTCATAAGAATAGAAAAAAACATAATAGCTGCCATCGTCCCTCATATTTGCAGGAATCTGATGTCGTCAAGAACTTGGAGGTCAAACTTGCGGCAGCCATTCAGCAAATTGAGTCGTTGAAGAATGCACAGGGTACCCCATCAGCATCTGGGTCGAAGGGAACCCCATCTTCAGCTACCAAAACGTCCACACCTTCACCTGCTACCTCCAAAGCCAGTGCAACCCCGCCCAGTGGATTGGCCAAGGCCAAAGCGAAGGCCTGCTTCAACATGTCCCACTGTGACTGTAAAAAAGACATGCTACATGCATGCATGCATGCATGCCTGTGCAAATTTTAAAAAGGTCAGCTTTACACCGATGTTATTATGGTTAAATATTTGTTTTTCAAATTAAAGAAGAGTACGTGGTTTCCATGAGTTATATTCAGAACTTCTTGACCTAATATGCCCATGTATTGTCAACCATGTTGACCTCATCACCACCAGGCCGCACCAGTGGCACCTGCTGAAGACGATGAAGAAGACTCTGATGCTGAAGGCAATCGCAAGGCCTTGCAGCGTTACAAAATGGTGGACGCTAGGTTGAGAAGGCTGTGCGAAAAGAAACCTAGTGGCAAGGTGAATGTGCCACAGGCCATTCATGAGCAATGGCTCGCTGGTGGCAAACAGCGAGACGAGCTCCGGGCCCTGCTGGAGCAATACGAGTTCGATAAGGATCCATCTGTTGATTTACATGCAAATGCTTTTTGTTGAATAATTTGACAAGTTTATTGATATATTCAGTGCCTTATGGAAAATATGATTATGAAACCATGTTTCGTCAACACTGGGTTCACCTATGACAACAAACAGACATGCATCAAATCTAGGAAGCTGGGTATTGGTCCAGGGTATTGTGGGTAGCATATGTACTCCTGGCCCGCTTACAGGAGGTGTTCGTGAACAAGGTCACAAAGATGATCGAGCACCGCAAAGAGGACTCGCAGGAGATTCTCATGGGCCGGTTCACCCCGGAGCAGATGAAATCGGAGTTGCATTGGTCATCGCAACTTTCCAGCACAAATTGATCAGGGTGGGGGGGCAACAAAAATTGTGAATCCGTTATATGTGGCTTACCAACCAACTTACTTTTGGATTTTCAATCTAGTTTATTTTTTTAAGTTGATACTTTCAGCTTTAGAAACGGTTCAATTGAGCTCGATGCAATGCAAGCTGAGCATCCAAGCTCCAGCTCAAGTCTTCGCTCCACTTTGTCTTCTTGACCAGGTTCCTATTGGCTTTCAAATCATTTTGAAGTTTGTCGAAGTTGAGCTCCACTTTGTTTGTGACAAAGTCAAGTGGGTTCATGACTTTCTGGCTTTTGCCCAACAGGCTGGCCACATGCCGCAATCCATACTCCAAGGTCAACATGCCCGCAATGGTATAGTTGTTCATACTCACCATGAGTGAGTGTTGATTGAAAGAACCTACTGTATGATGAGAGAAATCTAGCCACTCCACTCTCACAGGATCATGCCAGTAATTATCAGGTGTCTCTGTTGGCCTATTTATTTTTTTGCGTTGAATTGATGGTGCAAAACCAACTAGAATCATACATGTGGTGAAATACTGAACATATATATTTCAAGAAAGGTCTATCCTGGCTCTCTGAACTCATTTCAATTTTACCCATCACATCACACACATTGAATGGACTTCAGATTACCAGCTCCATGTCTCGCACATGAGAACCTACTTAAGGCCCTACATCAAGGAAGTCGTTGCGTACTGCAAGAAGCATGGCTTGGTGAAGAGTCTTGGTGGAATATCGGGGCTGGAGAAGACTTACTTTTATTGCATGCATAGGCATGGTATACCTGCAGCAATATCGACACCAAATATTTGAATGTCTAAATGACCAGATTTCCCAAAGCACTATAGTCCCAAAAACCTCAACAGATAAATTTCAAGATGTATTCCATGTTCCACTTCACTCCTTATATATATAGTTTTTATTCTTTAAGGTAAACATCTGTGGTTCTGATTCATGACAACCTATGCTCAGGAACGACAAGTACAGTTCCAAAGTGTTCCGCTACTTCGTGGAATACTCGGACAAGGAGGCGATCAAGAAGACCCGCGTGGAATCCCATCAGCAACATTCCACCGGAGAGGTGGGAGACACGGTGGGCACCATGGTTTGTAATGTTTTCTAGTTATATATATTATGGATATAGATACATGTTTATCAGAAAGCATTCATGTCTGGGGGTTCCACCCTTCGATTGGAATCCTTTTGATATTAGCATGCATGCATCAAACTATGTGGTTCAGTTCAACTCTTTCCCCAAAACAGAATTAGTGGAAACCAGTGAAGGGTTGATTATTCATCAAATGAGCCCATTGGTGCAGGCAGATGGTGAAGTCAAGCTGCAGGATGACTGGATCCAACCGACCCGTGAGCAAGAACCAGAGGATGGGGGGAATGTGCAGACCCCTGCAGAAGGAGACACTTTTCAAAAGCATATTTGGCCAACTGCCCTTCAAAGACCAAGCAACAATTAATATCTTGCCAAATCCTCTCATACTAGCCCATAACAGCCCAACCATTAAGGAAAGTGAAGTCGAGGAAAAGTTCAAGGAGGGAATGCTTACCAAGATGTCAAAGATCACGGACCTTATCTCTCGTTTGGATGCCTTCACTGATGGATCGGATGGATCTGACCAGAGCCGAGTGAAGAAGTGTTACACTTAGACAATCTTATAAACAAACAGAATCAAACAACATGTGGTGTAACATCAGCTCATTATAACTATAAAAATTAGTGATTCCCATGTTTGTTGGGTCCCTGATAAAAAATACCAGCCATGGCCAAGCCCAGGTCCATCGATGCCTTGGAGAAAACGCTCTCAGTGGCACAGTCGGCCTACGACAGCTTCGCTGGTGCACGTGCGGCAGCACCGGATGTGGCAACACGAAGTGAAGAGAAGCTCTAAAGCACCTAGAAAGGGTTGAGATATATTGAGATCGATACTTAATAGGTATTAAATAATTTAGATATATTCAATGTTTCAGGATTGACAAAATCCGAAACCATTGTAATATACATTGTTGCAGCCACCTGTTTATTCAACCTGCTGGTGCTAGATTTTTAAACCCATTGAACTTTCATGTTTATCATCCAGGGGTTCCCCATAGTTCCCCATCCACTCAGGATTTCTGCAGATCTGAAGGCGAAGATGCGTGTGGCCATGCAGAAGTTTCTAGCCAGCAGTCAACATGCCAAATCAATAAATCAATCCCTTGTGGAATTCAAACATGTTCAGTCGCACGATGATGCATGATTGGAACCACTCTCAACGCTTTTTCTGACATATCTCATGGCTAAAGCTCTTGATTTTATCTTTGCATGGGTTTCATAGATCTCACATGATTCCCAACCCATCTGCCCACTTCTGAGGGCTTCAGCACTTGCATCACTCGAAGTTCAAGCAAAGAAGCTGGCCTGCAAGTGGATGAGGTGACACAAAGGATCCACGCAGAGTTTTTCAGCAATTTACAGTTTACACATGTTTACACATTTTTTTCCATGACAGATTGATTCGTAGTTCTGCTCATGGACATCTGTATGAAATCCAATTTGGACATCCGTGCCATCTACACATATCTATTAGATGGGCCAACCCAGGGCTCTGGAGAAAAACCTCAAGAAGAAGAAACGTGATGCCGAAGCCGCTGAAACGGAGGGTTAGATCGGATCTGTCACATGAAGTTGTGGCATGCGGATCCTTTCAGATGTGTTTTTAAACACATTTGGCTAGAGGTCACCTGACCAATGTCTGGTCGATTTTTGGGTTATCTTTGGGTCACTGCTACATGCAGTAAATGTTGGAATGATACATAGCCTGATTGATCCAAGCGCCATATTTCAACAGAATGGTTGAACGGTGCAGTCTCGGGCAAATCATTGCGATTTGAGCTTAGCGATCTTGGATGGTGAAGTCAGAAAAAAACAGGCAACATATTGCTTATTTTGTATGCACCCCACCCCACACAATCTCACCTCCTCCATCAAACAGCAGCAGTCCCATGCCAGGTGCAGAACCTGAGTTACATGGCTTTGCTCGTATGATTGGCAATGGTGCTTGGGACCCCAGTTGGGCAGGTTTGATATGGTTCGATATCTTGATTTTTGGGGATCCCCTGCAATCAGCTTTAATTATTAATGTCTGGGTGCCCTCTAGATCATTTATGCATCAACTTCCGCACAGCCATTTTGAAGACAAGGGGCCCTGGACGGTGGTGAATATCATCATGTTAAATCGCTGTGGCTATGAAAAGGTCATGTGAGACTTGTCCTGAAGAAGATGAATTACGAGAAATGCTCACCTACGTTTGCCCACTGACCGGGAAAAAAAGGTGCCCTCCATTGTACAAGGAAAACGTTCAACGCAATAAGATTCATGGCTTCATTTAGTTGTATTGTTTTTCTTTTTACACTCAATAAAATAAGTTTAGGAAGCCAGTTGGTTTGATTTCCTTCCCCCTATCCGATCCTATTGTTGGAAATGGGGTGCTTTATCATTTACATGGGAATCCAAAACATAAAGGAGCTATGGCCAGTTTGACAAGATCTCTATTCCATCATGTGTTTCTACTGCCCCAGCTCTGCGATCCTCCGCTGCCACATGTCCATACTGAGTTGCAATTGTTTTTTTTGTGATGGCTCAGTGTTCCCCAAACTGCAGGTCAAGTCCCCAAATCAAAGATATATATTTCCAAATCATATAGCAACATATGGGATGGGTATAATATTCCAAATCTTGTTGATATTTTTTTCTGGTTTATACCTACTACCCATCTCAGGTGGAATCTTCAAAGATCAACCATTGCGATGATCAATGCAAAACTTTGGAACGGATAGAACTTGCCTCCCAACAAGAAGGAATTTGCCTGTCTTATTTGCATTTCCGATTTAAGTGTACAGCCAATGCAGGGACAATCCTGCAAAGGTGCCTCTCACAAGTTTGCCATTTCAGGGAGAAACTTGGTAAACAGGTGTGTGTTTACAAATTGGGATTGACCTCCAACCCAGCTTTGAGGTTCAAATTTTACAAGGAAGCCAATTATACACACATGACCGTGCTCCATGTGTCGTGCAACCTAGGATTAATTCAAATGCTAGAGGCAGCACTTATAGCAGCAAATATGTCGGAGACAGGTTGCCGAAACCAGAAATATGGTGGAGAAGGACCGCCGGGTTCCATACAGGACCCATATCATTTTGCATATGTTGTTGGGGCCCGAGCTGACTGTTTCAAACCAATTCGCTGAAAGCAATGTACTTTGTAATTCAAGAAATTCATTTGCACCAGGTTGTCTAGTGACAGTGCTGCTGCCAAGGGGACAAAAGGTGGGTCAACCGGATGGTTTTTGTCAAGCAAGTTTGCTCGTGGTTGCATTTACATACATTACTTCTTTTAACTTGCAACAGTAGCATTGTTGTGATGTATGCATGACATATGTTCTCTTTTAAGCCACCACATACATCCTTACAATGCTGGGTGTCCTACCCCTTGGTTTCTTTGTAGCATTACTGAGGTCGCATGTCGCGATGCCATTCGCCAGGCACGAGTGACCCGGGTGAAATCCAAAGGATTAGCAATGTTGACACGAGTGAACCTAGACCGAAGTGAATCTGGAGCTCACCATGTATTCAAAACCTTTGGCCAGTCGATTGATGTGAAGATATCGAAAACTGACTTACCAAACAAAGGTGGTTACCCATATGTCAAATTCAGAGATTGGCTTCGATACCTGGTCGAGTATGACAACCTGGAGAACATAGTGGGTGTGAAGGATATCGAGGACATGCGTCCAATCCTAACCACCTTTTGGCACCGGTTTGAACAACTTCACCCTGATCATATCATTTGTGGTCGTCCTGATGGTGTTGATGGTTTCCAAAGGTGCATGACCATACCAGTTCTTTACCATGGAGATGAGGGGAGAGGGTTGAAAAAAAAACAGCTGATGGTACTCTCAACACATGGAGCCCTTGGACAAGGTACCAAGGCATCAATTGCTAGCCACACCAAAGAGGAGTTTGCAAACCCTTTGGGGCCCCTTCGCCTCAACCTCATAGGCAATTCCAATTGCAACCACTTCCTCCAATGCGTCATGGGGATCAACATGTACAACGAATGTCCTCAAGCATTTGAACACATGCTGAATTTGCAAGCTGTTGAATTTTCGGACTTGTTTTGGCGAGGTGAGGAAATCAAAGGTGTTCGCTACTACATCTGTTGTATTGGAATCAAGGGAGACAGTCCCTTTTTGGGAAAGTCCGGCAACTTTGAAAGAAGTTTTACACGCCGTCCCCGTGCACCTAGCAGTCGACTACCTGGGGTTGGAGTATGCCACCGTTGTGTGGCAGGGAAAGAGGATTACGCTCCTGATGGCGTCCATGTTGATGTACCGTTTGAAGAATTGGGGAATGAATTTCCGGTTTGGAGACGCACCATTGGATGTGTTCCCCCCTATGTCAACCCGAGCCCATTGCTGAAGATCCCATACGAAAAATCGGGTGATCAAACCGGAATGTGGAAGTTCGATTTGTTTCACAATTATCATTCTGGTGTTGGAAAATATTTCGCTTCGTCAGCAGTGGTCACATGCCTTGAACTGGTGCAAGCTACCATTGACGAGTCCTTTCGCTTGATTTCCGTGGACTTCCAACAATACTGTTCCAGAAACAGAGAGTCTCCATACCACAAAAAAATTACAAAGGCTTTGCTGGGTGTGGAAGGCTCTTTCAAGGACTGTCCTGACGGTGGTTGGACCAAAGGTGATTTCACACGACTCATCAACCAGTGGTTTCAAGACTGGGGTTCGAGACACGTTGTTGGTCAGACAGTGGACCCACTATACTTGAAATGTGTTTCTTGACCAGGTTTCATCTCAATATATGTTGTTTGCAATGTGTTTTGTTCTTTGTTCAAATGTTTGTTGTACTTTACTGCGGCCCCTATTTTTTGGAAAGATCTGTTGTGAAATGTGTGAGTGTGATGTTTTTTGTCATGGTGTTGGTACTCCATATATCATAGCCACTATGCCACTGCTGCAAGGTCGAAGCTGCAGAGGCCATGAACTTTTTCGGGAGCAGCCTTTACAAAGAAGGTGCGTTCATCCCAAGTGAGAAGGCTCAAAGAATAGCGAATGCAGGACTTCTGTTCCTCCGTCTTTACAGTGATTTGGCCCGGATTACATTTGATAGGAGGAGCAAGAGATTTCCTCTTGTTCCGAAGCTTCACTACCTACACCACCAATGTCTTGAGATGCTACTCCAAGCTCGACAGTCCCCATGGGCAGAAAATTTGCTCCTTTTTGGAGTTCAACTTGAAGAAGATTATATAGGGCGTCCTAGTAGATTAGCGCGCAGAGTTTCCCCTAGAGGAACTGCTTTGCGAGTTATCCAAAGGACTTTCTTAGCAGTGCGAACTGCGTTGAGTGAAGCTGTGGAGCTTTGATATGAGTTGGATTTAACTTAAAACCTCCAGAAAAAAACTTGATTTACTTTACCACCTATAAAATTTGGCTAGGCCATCCAGACACCCTGACAACCACCCAAGTTTCAGGTCAAGGAACTCTTTGAGCTCCACCATGTGCTCGGGCAGGATATAGATCCAAGTGGCGGCGAAAACAAACTGAATCTGATGGGATGGAGGGACTATGGAGATTGGTTAAACAATTTATATAGGAGAACTTAAAACCACAATGTCATGAAACCAGGTTTTTCCAATCACAACCTGATAAAACAGGGTCACCAGAAAAAACCTTCGTTTTTCATGGTTCAGGCGGTACTTGGTATATATGCATAAATAATTCAGACCCGGTTTTTTCATTTTTTTCTGCCCCTGAATTGTTTGGGGGGGGGCCCGCCCACACTAATCAAGATCGTGATGTTTCCCGATGTTTCCTGCCAGATTTTTTTCCATCCAGGGTAGTGCCAGTCCAAGTGGCTTTTGTGCAATGTCTCTGTGGCCTTCTTGGCCGATTCCGCATCCTTGAAAATCACCACCGCCGAGCCGCGTGTCACCCAGTGCATGTCCGCCACTTCACCTCGCTTTGGACGAGAAAACATGGGACATGGCCATTTTCCGCACCAAAATTTTGGGGAACGTGAAAAGAACGTGAAGTTAACAAATAGTAGCGTATCCATGTTCTCCATTCCGCACCAAAACGGAGAAACTCAGATGATATCATATTGATTATAAAAACATGCCAATAATGCATTGGATCGAATCCCTTCCCCGGTTCATCTTTAAAACACATCCCAGAAACTGTGGTGGATGGTGGGGATAAAAACACAGATTTGGGACCATTCAGTGGGTGTGCAATATCAGTGGGATTGGACATTGATCCTTATTAGTGTCCTCACCAAAACATGGACCATGAATAGAACAAAAACACACACAAAAACGCAAAAGTTGAGAAATGAAGCGCAACATATCTCACTTTAAAATGGGACGCATTCATTGGACACATAAGGATCGATATGAATCTGAAAACTATCCAAAATTATCAGACATGATCTAGACCATCTCTGGTGACTAGCCCCTTCTAACTAGTTCGATATACCCTCTGGTAAACTAACATAACTATATATAAGTATTGAAAATGGCCATTTATAGTTGATTTTCCGATTAAAAATTGTGATTTTCCATAGTTATGTTAGTTTACCAGAGGGTATCCAGAATGGATCCTAGGTTGTTGTAGTCAAAAACCACCTTAGCGAACAAACTGGGGCCCTTTTGGCCAGGTTCTTTGATCATTTCTCATCCAGGTCATTCCTGGAGAATTGGGGATTTCAATTGACTTCAAGCAGATAAACGGATTAATCAATGATTGACCAATGATGGAATGTCTCAGTCTATGCACCAGATCTGGGAAGTTGAAACTGGTGAAGCCAGCTTTTCTTGACCGTTTTTCTTGGCGACCTTCCCATCTATTCACATCTTTCCCCACCATTCACGGCTTGGATAGCCATCCGAGGGTGACTCGAGTCTGGCCTGCCGCGGACATATGACTTTGCAGCTGTTCATCGGTGGTGCCAAAGTCAAATCCGCGCACAAAGACACGGCCTGAACCTGCGAGTGGCGGCCAGACTGCGGCATGTATGTTGCAAACATAATCAAAATTGCATATTTAATATACTGTATAAAAATATGTAAAATCATATAAAAACATGCAAATCTACACTAATCAACAGCAGAATATTCGCGGAAATTGTTTGAGGGACATTTGCAGAAAACCTGCCTGGACCTGCCTCATTCCGGCTTCATGTTGAAGCTCGCATGGTTACGCACACCATGGCCATGACGATCCCCTATGGTCCCCTTCATCGCTGATTACCCTAGGGCTAACATAGATGTGGAAAACCCATAGTTTCCCAAAAATCTCCATATCTATAGTTATCTATGTTAGTTCACAGGGTGTATTTAGGTTATATAATGTATCCATCGCAATAGATTGAAATTCAAGTATCAGTTTGCATTACTTGTGTATGTACTATGTATCAGTATAAACCTACCCAACTGTATCGAACTACATCCCCAGCTATGAGCCAGGTACAGGAAATTGAGGTTGTATTAGGCACCCAAATCCCCCAGACTAATCCCATCAACCCAATGCAAACACCCCATAACTGGTCCCAAATAAGTGTAAATCCCCTACATCCATCTACATCCACCGTGTTTTCTGGTGGGAATTGACTATCATCACCTTTCCCTTACTGAAACTGCCATAGCTGCCATAGCTGCCATAGCTGCCACTCCCTGAGCCGCCTGGAGGATCTTCCTTCCTCCCTTTGCTGCCCTTGCCTTTGCCCTTGCCCCAGTAGCGGGCTAAATTGGCGAACCAGAACTCGGGGCGTTGCGCCGAGGGCGAAGGATGGGCGCCAGGTGAAATTCTCGAAGTCTCTTTGAAAGACGTGGCTCAACTTGGGGTGGGTTATGGTCCCTCAGAATGATCAAAGTGAGAGTAGCACTCGGAGCAGTCATGCTTAGTCCTGTGGATTGGTGTGAGATGACCATGGCGGCTCCAAAAGTTTCCTGCTTGGACGTGAATTCCAGGCATCGTAAGTGCGTAATCACCATATTAATCATCTCAAATAAATTGAAAGAACCCAGTTAGATGAGGATATACCCAAGTTGCCCTCCAGTAAACATACAAAAAGTTTCGGAAAGCCATGGATTTCCCTTGGAAAATCTTGGAAAAGGACGTTCCATGATCTCCACATGGTGACTTCTCATGACTTCTCCACAGCAGTCCGCGGTGCCACCAAGAATCCATGGGCCCAGGCATTCCCTGACGCTTGAACCAATGAGTCGGTCGGCTTGATGCTTGAAATCCCACCCATAGAAAATGGTGATGACTTGGGGATGGTGCATGGCATTGGGTCTACCACAATTATAGTATATTATATAGTTAATTGATATATTGTGATGTCTTAGTTCAAAGTGAAGATTTAATTTACAGGTATAACTCGTGACATGTGCTTGCACAGTAGTCGGACATACTGAAAATAACTGGAACGGCTATAAACACAAGAAGGAGCAAATTTGCAAGAATGACATGAAACCCAACGCATATGTCATCATAAACTGACCAGAATAAAGTCAGGCCATGAAACTGGGTTGGCTGTCGTACCGGATTAAACCAGGTGGTGAGGGCTTCACTGAACAGCTGCCTGTGGTACATTGTTCCATCCCTGCTGCGCAGTAGTCAAACAGTACAACAACTCCACAAAAACTCCAACCAAGACTTGGTGATGAATTCTGACTTCTGAAAAAAATCAACGATTCAATGGTTTACCCTCAAGTGTTGAGTTTTTTTAAAACTCCTCGATTTGCGAATGACTTCCCTACGAAAATTGGTAAGTTCCATGGACTTTCCATTGCCTTGTTTCAGTTTGCAGGGTCCTCCCGGAAACTCCAAGGATATCCTACCAGGTCCTACCATTCACGAAGGACTCCGAAGGATTCCCTGGAAAATAGCAGCAAGGGCGCCTTCATCCTTCTCATATCGAAGAATCCATTGCCATCTTCTTTGATCATGACATCCTGGGGCCGTCAGCATTTTGCTGATAATTTTGTTCGTTTGAAGACACTAGAGAACAATGGGAGGTCGTACCAGCACTGCTACACAAATATCGCACTTGCATTCAAATTTATGCATATCAAAAAAAATATTATCTCTCTCTCTCTCTCTCTTTCTATCGATATATATGTATATATAGATATCTATGCTGAATCTGTGAAAGAAGGAATGCATGGGAACATCATGCATACTGTATGTACAATGTATGTATTAGTATATATGGTCCAGCCCTCCCAGGCCCCCGCCCCCAATGGGTATGGGTCTACAGATCCAGGTTATATCAGGCTATATAGGGGTATATCATATATATATATATATATGTATGCATGAATGTATGTCTGTTTGTATGCCCCCCGCCCCCCTGTGGGATGGGGTGGGGGGTCAGTATGTAGATGTGATTGTATGTATTTGGATTGGGACAGCTACAGGTTGAAATTGGGATGCCTATTTCTCGCACGGCTTTCACTGCAAAACATGCTTACAACTCCACCACCAGTGAAAGACGCATATCCCTGTCCGAAAATGACAGCACGGAATCCTTGGACAGTGGTTTTCAGTTGTTTTCTGTTGTTTTCCTTCATGTTGTCATGGTCGTGAAACAACCTCCCCAGAAACGGAAACGATCCAAAGAGAGGCAGCTTGCAACATATGAATCCTCACAATTGTTGGGGTCCTTACAACCAAGTTGCCCTCAACACCCTGAAGTACCGGTAAATTGAGTGATTCAAGATGTGAAAATGGTAAAAATATGTAAAAATGCCATAGCAATCCTGAGAACAGTGGCAAATCTTCACATTCTCCGAGGCTCCACGAAGCGGCTGTTGCCTGTCCAAAGCGGCTGCGGTTGGTGCTTCTGTCCATGACTGAATCTGACCCCCCTCCCATAGAATCCGGATTTTCATGATCAATGATGAATGATAATGATGTAATGATATGTACATATATGTACATATTGCACATTCACAATAATGACACCCATGATGATAATGATGTATGCATCTGTGCAATCAGATGTTCATTGAGTTTTTCCCTATCCAAATGATGAAACATTGCCGTACAATTTGTCATCTCCCATTTGTTTTAGCCACAGAATTTGGGTATGGGTCAAAATTGGGATACCCAAAATCCCATCCCGCAGTCATATACCCCAGTTCCATGGTCCCAAATATGTGTCTTCATCCCCCACATCCACCATTGTTTCTGGGGAGTCTTGCATATTGTGGGGAAGGAATGGGATCCTTTGTTATAATTCATATATATATATATATATTCTAGAACATCATGTGTTAATGTCCCCATTTTGGTAAGGAATGTCCAACATAGATGTGTTACTATCAATTTCTCATCTGTTCATTTCACATGTCTTTACTGCTCCCCGACATGTTAGTGATGAAAGTGAATGTCCCATGTTATAATCTGTCCTGAAAATCACGCCTCGCCTGGGATTGTGCTACGGTTCAAAGTGTTGATGGCTTGCTGGGCTTCCGCAGGCGTGCTGTAGGTCACAATGGCCGAGCCTTTACTACACCATTGCACCTTTGCCTGGGCAGGGGATATGGATGGTTTGGAAGTTGAGGTGAGGGCGAAAATGGAAGTATCAGCAGCAAAACTGTGAGAATGCATAATATCTATGTAGGTATATGCTACATACGTATATAATGAAATATGTGTATCTGTATATGTGTATATCTATGATTATGTGAAAATAAATGCATATATATATATATATAATGTTATGCATTACGTTAGTATCAAGGGTATTCAAGTCTATATATATATATATACATAAATAGATATAGAAACAAAGCTGTATATATGATGGATGTTTTGTGGGGCACCCACCAATCATTCCCGGGCACCTCTGAGATCCCCATGTTACGACTGGCTTCGAAAGGGGCGTATATGGTTATGTATCTCTAGATATATGCATCGCACACACACACATATATATATAATATGTATATATATATATAATATGTATATATATATATATTTATATATATATATATATGTGTGTATTATATATATATTTATATATATATATATATGTGTATTATATATATATATATATATGTGTGTGTATCATATATATATATATATGGCTAAACTAATTGAAATTGAAAAGTCACTTGCCAACCTGACTTGTTGGATCATTTTGGGACACTTACCCTTACTAATGATAGTTTACAGTGATGTCACGTTCCTGATGCTATTCGCCAGGAAATCTCGATCTTTCCCAAAATGACCTACAGGAAACCGCTTCTCCCAGCAGAAGCGTGCCTGCTGAAAACTCAGGCTTGAAAAGGGGCCATTTGTGCTACACATACTGGGATTATCAGCCCACCAAGTAGTTACTAACACCGTACTTAAGTCACATCAGGCGGGAAAAGTCACAACATCCCCATGGCACAGCGTCGATACAGAAAGTCACATCAGGTGGTGGAAAGTCACATTAGGGAAGAACAAACACCATGGCACAGCCTGATTCATCTGTAATGGTACATATAGCAAAAAGTACCCGAAGCATTGCGCACATCAGGGAAAATCATAGATACGTTGCTACCAAAGTCAAAATTTGCAGAGAATCCTATTGGCGTGGTTTGAAAACAGTTGTTTTCCATATCATCCCGTCAGAATCCAATCCTAGTATACATTATAGCTAGTAACTTGCAAGAGGGACAGCCGCAGGAATCGGAACGCAATAAGCAGGGCCATTTAGAAGCTAATTGCCAATATGTTTGGCTGTGTTTTGCTCACACTGCATCACAAACCTGGTTGCTTCAGCCCAAGGTCTGGTAGTTTTTGTCAGCTGTTAGGATTTCAGTCTCCTTTCTGTGGCTGAAATCCTGCATATCTATAGGTAATCCTTATCCAGTTCACATGGCAAACCTTATGCTTAGATACCATTGATTGCTTACGGCAGACAAGGAAGACATATTACCCCACCCGTGCCTTGCAAACTACTCACCAGTCAGTTCCCGCTTGAAATCCTGTTCTTCCCAAGTGAAGGATCCGATGTTTGCAATGTTTGCCACGTAACATCCCGCCTGTTGATTCAAATCTCATTGTGGCTGATCAAAAATCCCAAGACAAATGAATTCCAAACTAAGTTGTTACCACCCTTTTCACAGAGGTGCTGAAACATCCCGTGTGAACATCACCGACAGGAGCATTGAAATATCCCATTAAACCATCTCGTGTTCATAGGGCCTTCAGTGCAGAACAGCTCCAACAATCAATTGAACATATTGAGGATTTGAAAAGTAAAGTGTTCAACATAGGTCATTTGGAGGTTGTCTTAACAGGTGTAACCAAAAAAACTCCTGTCTCTCGTTATCATGATATAGATATTTATCCCATGAAAATTGCCAGAACATGGGGGACCCATCCACCATGACCCCTGTTTGGAGATGATTTTTCCGACTCCTTGGGCCATTTTCACCACGTCACAATCTGCCCTGCTTGTGAGCAATGCGACTCAAGCCTCGGAGGTGCTTCGTTGCCGGTGATCCATGGGACCCATGGTGAATCGAACGAATCTCCAAGGGTGACATGGTGCAGAAGTGTAGAACAAACAAATCTTTAATGTGACAGGTTTTCTTGTACAACAAATTTGTGAGATTTGAATTTTGATCTAGAATCTAAAACGATGGTGTCGAACCCGTATGAGTCATTTGATGAATCATCAGGACCAAACCACTCCCGAATCCCTAAATATTAGATCTGACAAATACTGGTGACGACTGTTGGCTTGATTGTGCTTAACAACATTAACATGACCTTAGCGCAAACCAGGAAGACACAGTATTTTACAAATAGATTTAGTTCAAAAATAAGCAAGAACATCAGATCTGACATGTTTGGTGGCAAAACCACGGGTTTCCTGTAAATCTCCCTTGACCCCAACAAATTATATCTCATATCTGTACAATATATATATATATACATATATATATATATACACACTGTATATACATATGTTACAGTACATCCCCATGAAACTTCAGTTGTTTGGGTGAAACTGTCAAACCCACCTTTTCTGTTGGTGAAATTCTTTGGTGAAATTCCCCGTCCAAGGTGCTGCTCGTCCGTGGTACCGAAGTCAAAGCCCCGCACGAAGACACGGCAGCGGCTGGATTGCCTCAAGTGGTTTCAGCATGGGATTTTAGAATGAGTCTGGAAGGATTCTTGATGGTTTGGCTGTTTAGATATCTTGTTTATATATCTTGTTTATGTATGTCTATGTTGCTTCTGCCTTTCCTGTGTATTTTTTGGCATGTTTTTTGGCGGTTTGCTTTACATTGTTTTATGTTTCATCGCTTTCCTCAAAAGTTTGTAGCAGTCTTGAACATGTTTTACTTTTTACTACCGGATTCGGATTCACAGGATGTTTGATTTCCAATGCGGCTGCAAACAAGCAACTTTGGCAATGGAAGGCCACATTTTTTGATGGTCGATGGGGCTTTGTCCAATGGGATGCATATCCAAAAAAACATCGATAAACAATCTCCTCTAAGCAAATTATGATATGTCAAACGCCGCAAAAGTTCACCTTGTGCTATCTGTATCTTATTTTAGCTGGTCGCCCTTTCTAACCATCAATATTGTTGCAAGATGTTGCAAGGGTCCCAAACACTGAGATGCATCTTGAAATTTGAAATGAATTGAACTCATGTCTCCTTAGCTGTAGGAACTGAAGGGATTATTTCACCCTGTTACTCATCATCCGACAAGTTGCGAAAAACCATCCATTCCAAACCCCGCAATCCTGCCGTGCCATTTTGGGCTTATACCTGCAACCATGTCCTTTTGGAAACAAATAGAGGGCCGGTCTACATGAATTTATCGTCTTTTACGTATTGGTTGCCCTAACGACTGGATTCGTGAACCAGTAGAAACAGGACATCTACAAGCCTATGGGTTGATGGGAATAAAAAAAAGCGGTTTCATCAACATGAAAAACGGGTTGACCAAAATTAACATAGGACATCCGATGCTACCCTCTGGTAAAGTAAGATAGCTATTGAAAATCACAATTTTTAATGGGAAATTCCACTATAAATAGCCATTTTCAATAGCTATGTTAGTTCACTAGAGGGTATCATGTTCTATCCTCGACCGCTGTGGAACGTTCCAGTTCCATACCCAGTGGCGGATCATCGTCCAGCTTCACTTCCTAGGATCAGATCACACAGTGCAGCAGTCTGTAGCACGAACTAAGGATCTCGCAAACGATGGGCTAAAAGGGGCTAACTGGTGGTTGAAGCAACCTTCTCTTACTTAAGGTTTGCACTTCAAAACACAAAATATCGCAAAACAAATCTACGCATGCTGACAGCAAACAAGGCAAAATCCCTTCATAATCCTCATGCAAGCAACTCATTCACTTAAACGCCCGCATGTGAAATCAGCAAACAATCTACTACAGAAAATGTCATACAAACAACCGCACCTCCCAACCTTAAAACAAGGTGGTTACAGCATGTTACAGCATTTTGCTTTGTAACCCCCATGAACACTAGTTCAGCTACCATAAGCCCAACAAATCCAGGAGTTCTCTAGAAACCAACTTAGCGATTTAGCTCACTGCAGGGCGCCAGCCATAGCCATAGGCAGTTGAGTCGCTACAAAGCGGCTGTTCCCGGGGATGATGCTTCGATCCAGTTTCACGGCGGCTTCCGCAGCCGCAGGAGCACCGAAGGTCACGATGGCGGCACCTGGCGTGCTGCGGCTACCCTTTAGTCATTGAACGTAGCTATTGAAAATTGCCATAGAAATAGTGGATTTTCCCATTAAAAATGGTGATTTCCCATAGTTATGTTAGGCAATACCAGAGGGTAATGACTAATATTTTGGGAGAACCATGGGTTAAGAAGGATGAATGGGATTTCTAATGACATACACTCTGGCAATCAAATGGCTATGGAAAATGTGTTAAGAAATTGAGGTTTGTTTAAATGGGAAAATTCATCTATAAATGGTGGACTTTCAATTGCCACGTTTGATCACCCTCCAGTAGTGAGAATGAATGACAATGATATTAATAGTCTTACCAATAATACGGAAAGCAAAATGACAATAATGCTCATTATATATTTACATATATATATATATACATTGCATAATTGCACAATTATATGCATTTACATATGTACGTTTAATAATGCTCAATTACTTTAGCTGTATAAAATGCAATTGTCAAGTTTCAAGGTATATCACTTCCAGGAAATCTGGAACTCTTAGAGTTGTGTCTACACCCCCCACATATGTGTGTGTGTGTGTGTATGCTTCTGTGGTTGGTGGCTTCAGAAAAATAGGAGTCAATTGGGATCATCACTCTAGAAAAACAAACAAGAGATGAAAGCACCAATCGCTGGTATGAGTGAGTCAGAGTTCTTTTTTGAAATTGCCATTTGAATCAGGAATAATCTTTTGATTTGACCAATGGAATGTTTGTTTTCCCAATATGTTCAGGTACAATAACCTCATATGTACATTTGAAATTTGGATATGATTTTTGGGGTTCGCCTGAGGGAGAAGAAACAACTACACCGAAATCACATAGTTTATCATGGTTCGTCATGGGTCTATGATGGTTTATCAGCATTTTCTTTGAACATTTTGCTGCTTTATCTCAGGTTCCAAACCCGTAGGATCCTGGCAGTGTTTGCCATTACCCTTAGACTGACACCCGTCTTCACTGGGAGAAGTGTATGAGTTGAAGAATGTGTTGCGAAGCTACAGCTAGTAACCATGATGTTGTCTCTGACTCAATGTTGCAACTGGTATTGACTCTTTGTCAGGGATTACAACTACCCGTGTCCCTGGGCTGTTCCAATCGAAGTTGATAGGAATTGATGAGCACCCTAGCAAAGTCAGAATAGTTGTAGATTGAGTAGCTATTGGGGCCCATCATGGCATGAATCCCAATTTTGGCATGAATCCCAACTGTGGGTCAAACGAGTTTTCTTTGGTTGCGAGAAACTCTGCAGTCTGATTGACTGCCCATTTGCCCTCGCAGTTTCACATCTCCAATTTGTGTAGCTCAAATCCGCTTTCTTGGATGAATCCATTAAAATCCAACTTTTTTGCACATTAATCCACCAATGTTGTGGAAATCTATATAAATCATCAATCCATATATATATATATATATGTATGCCTGTCAATCCAACTTAATCCCAAATATATGTTGAATCCCCCTTATTTTTTCATGTTCGAAATCATACCTTTCCCGGCTCAAAGCAGCAAGGCTGTTTCAGGTTCCAGGCCTTTGCCCCAAAGTTCCACCGAGCTCACTGGGCCCGCCTGGAACGTCCAAGGCGGGTACAACAACACGTTGGATGTAGATGTGAATAGATCTCTGAATGTGATGTGTAATATATATATATATAATTATATATATGCATGTGCGTGTGTGCGTATGTTGCGTTATCTGTTGTTATATGCTATATTTTGGAAATTCAAGGTTTTGTTTTAAATATTATGGATGTATGTGAAAACTATCTTATATGTTTGTATATATCGATAAATCATGCCTAATGTATATTAGCATTCTAACATACTACAGCCCACAAGAAGCACGAGGAGGTGGTGAACAAAGACAAAAGAAACATGTTGCAAGCCATTTTGCAGGGTCTGCCCTCAAATCCGATGCAGTATATTGGGGTCTGCCTCCATGTAGCACCCCCAAAAACCAATGAAAGACTTAGAAACCTGGACGTATTGTGCAGCAAATATCATCTACACAACATGCCCGGGAACAAAAACAAATACCACTTTCTGTGTTTTTTCAAAGCTGCCATTCAGAACTCCAGGAGGCATCTCTACTGCCTATGTTCCGAGATGTTCTGCTCACCCTGCACTCCGCACCTGTTGAAAGTGAGTCCTGATGGCATCTTCTTCTGTGCCATAGTCGAAGCCCCGTACAAAGACTCGATCGGCCATTGCCTTCGGGGATGGCAGATTCTTTTCACCTGGTCCTATCATTCTTGAGGGTATACTATTAAGTGCTTCCTAATACTAATACCCATGGTTTTTATACATGTGGTATACTGTATCTAACATTTCGCTCGTTGAGATGCACATCCCAAGTGGCAACAGTTGTCCTGGGGCACATGATCGTGGTGTTGCCTAGGATTCCCCGAAAATCTCACGATGGTTGATGGACATCTGACATTTCTAGCATCTGAAAGAATACAATTCCCATGTATATATTTTTTATACAATAGTTACAATTAATCAATTATATGTCTAGACCTGTACAGATTCATGGGTTCGTAAATGATGGTAGCCTAGCATTCCCTGGGAGATATCACCATGACCATGGATCTTGAAAATCTGACCGGTCATCACCAGGACCATCACTACCGTAGCATACCAAGTTTGGTCAGTTAAAATTACTTTCTTCGAGTGATCCCCACCATGAGTGTGATACAGATTTTGACATTCTTTCTGGCAAAACTTTCTGGCAGGGAAGAGGAGGAGAGGACAA
>BGPT01000077.1:440469-531225 GCA_003297045.1 Symbiodinium sp. clade C Y103
TCTTCCTCTTGGCATTCTATCTGACATTTTCTCTGACATATGCTCTGCCATTCTATCTGACACATGTTCTGACATTCTATCTGACATTCTTTCTGGCATCCTTTCTGGCATTCTATCTGACATTCTTTCTGGCATTCTAGCTGGCATTCTTTCTGGCATTCTATCTGACATTCTTTCTGGCATTCTTTCTGGCATTCTAGCTGGCATTCTTTCTGGCATTCTATCTGACATTCTTTCTGGCATTCTTTCTGGCATTCTATCTGGCATTCAATCTGGCATGTATTCTGACATTCTATCTGGCATTCTATCTGGCATTCTATTTGGCATTCTATCTGTCATTCTATCTGGCATTCTTTCTGGCATTCTATCTGGCATTCTATCTAGCATTCTATCTGGCATTCTATCTGGCATTCTTTCTGGCATGTATTCTGACATTCTATCTGGCATTCTTTCTGGCATATCTTCTGACATTCTATCTGGTATCTAGTCTGGCATTCTATCTGGCATATCTTTCTGACATTCTTTCTGGCATATCTTTTGACATTCTTTCTGGCATTTTATCTGGCGGTTGAGGTCCGGCAGTGCTCACTGGGATCTGGAGCTCGCGGTTGAGGTCCGGCAGTGCCCACTGGGATCTGGAGCTCGCAGTTGAGGTCCGGTAGTGCCCACTGGGATCTGGAGCTCGGTTGCAGTGCCCACTGGGATCTGGAGCTCGCGGTTGAAGTCCGGCAGTGCCCACTGCGATCTGGAGCTCGTGGTTGAGGTCCGGCCGTGCCCACTGGGATCCTGGAGCTCGCGGTTGAAGTCCGGCAGTGCCCTCTGGGATCTTGAGCTGGCAAATGAAGTCCGGCAGTGCCCACTGCAATCTGGAGCTGGTGAGGCGGAGGCGGCGGAGGTGCGGAGGTGCGGAGATGCCGCTCTTATAAAATCTAGTGACCCTCACCTGGCAGGTGGGGAATCAGTTAAACCCCTTCTCAGATCCTTATCATTCTTGGTGTAAGTTTCATTCTTAAACCCCTATCTTGGAAGGTTGTTGAAACGCCCCTGGGTGATTGCTTGGTTATTGGTGAAATCCCATCTCATCACTCAATTCCCACCACCCATGCCGACCCTGACCGTGAAGCTGTCGAAACAGCGGCTCCGCTCTTCCGCTCTGCTTGAGCCGTGACGCTGCCAGCCCAACGTGGATTTCCCCAGCCCAAATGGGGATCTGAACACGTGCTGTTTTGTGGTGGGAAAACTATAAGTGGAACCCCCCCCAGCAATGGGTGATACATGTCAGGGAAAGCTATCGTCCGCGCTACAAAATGAGTATCCACGAGTATCCTATATAGTAGGATTCACTGGAATACCTGAAACGGAGCTAGTTCTGCGGTGCACAACTATAAGCTGACTAGTACTTAAAGTCCTGATTGAAGTTGGGGGTTGGGATCCCCTACATACACGTTCAACCAATCAAGAGGCAATAGGAATCAGTTTGATATAGTTCAATCATGCTTGTCCATAGTGACGTCGAATGTCTCCCAAACCACGGCCAAACCCAAAGTATAAAACAACACGGAACAAATTCAAGTGTACCAATAGTGTACCATGTATTTCGGCAGTCCTGGCCATGAACAAACATAGCTACAGTAGTCATGCTTGTTCAAGCTGCCCCCAAGAAACAGAACTGATTTTTCATGACAATATGCTGACACTTCGTTCAGGACACACAACTTCCACCACATTTCTCAGGGGTTGGAAAATGTCTGGTCATGGAGTTTTTGAACACTTGATTTCACTCATCTATTGGAGATAATGACTATAGAATTCTATCCCCAATAGTTGCATGATGAGTGATGTGAAAAAATCAGAAAACATCGGACATTTCCAAAGCCCTTCTGGCGAGTAAACACTACAGGTGTGGGTCAACCCATGAGCCTGGGTGTCGTGCTCCACATGGCTGGCAGACTATCATGAAACCATGGAGGGTTATAAGTTATACTGGTATTGTGGTAAACCCAATGGTAAAGCGATGTTTTACTAGCTGTGGCTGGTGTGGATAGAATTATACATAATTATACTATATTATGGTGCCCCCAGGCCAACTGGGTTGGGAAGGTTTACTGTGTGGGACTCCGGCTTGGATCATCCGAGTGATGCATTGGTCGCTGAATCTTGGAACGACTGAAGTGCATCAATGTCATCAAAGCCCAAGTTCCAATTTTCTGAAAATTCAACTGCTCAGCGAACAACTGTGATCATCATGTCAGCTAGACTGCAAAACTAGTGAAAGTGGCAGTCAAACAATATTGACATGGTGTCTCATGCTTCTATCAACATCGTACATTGATGTACATTGTACATATTGAACTCGGCCTCAAGATTCACCGCGTGATGAATTGATCATGGGACTTCCCCCGAGATGGGCATTGAGCCGAGTCAGCTCAAGGACGGCACCTGAACAATTGAGCTTACATGGACCTATATGGCTTAGGGTCCCAAGACGTGAAAAATGAATACAGGAATGATAGGAGATGTTCTTTTGGAGTAACTAATCAACGCATCTGTTTTTGCTGTGAATTTCAAGCAAGGACCCAACTACCCAAGAAGTTGTGAGATCATTTTTTATCATCACAGTAGGGATTGACTGTCAATCAGCCACCGGCAAAATTGTGTTCAAATGTGGACTGTGGTGAGACTCGTGGTGAAGAGCTTCAGCCTGCCACCCTCTGCTACCCAAAATGCCATCCACTGCCAGCTGCCACCAGATTTTCCGTTGCGCAAAGCTTCTAAAGAGTTGCCAAACGCAAAGCCTCAAATTCAACCTTCTCTACTGTCCAGTGGATTGCTGAAGGCACAAGTTCAGCAGTAGAAAAAATGTTTGGGACATCTTGCGACATTTTCTATGCATCAATTGTTGCGTCGTATCCACTGGCTGAATCTGCACATGATCTTGTGCATGCACGGGCGTGCGATCGCAAGTGCGTCTGGTGTAGCCGCACTGGCGCGTAGCTTCTCTCTCTGGAGAAACACTTACATAAGGAGCGAGTGCCATTTGGCAGATCGCCGTAAGGAATGAGCTGTTTCTTGCACTGGCGCGAATTGGTGACTCACTGTCTGATTGGAAGGCATTTTTTTCACCGGACGAAATACCTAAGGTGAGCATCTAACACAGTATGCAAAGTCATGTAACTATATGTAAGTTACATCTTGCAAGAGTTATAAGATGAAACATGTCTGACGTTGGATCATGCTGGGAAAAACTATGAAAAACTCGACCCAACTCTGCCTTCCTGGATACACACAGCACATTGGAGCTCACTTCTCTTTCTAGTTGCCTCAACAGGCGCACGGTGCGCCTGCATGCCCCTAGTAGTGATGTCATATGCATTCATATGCTACTAAGATGGTGCCCTCCAATAATCAACAGCCCAGGGGTGAATAAAATCTGAGGTTGACATTTAAAGAAAACAACAAAAATCAAGTAAAACATATATTTGGTGTCTGTTTTTTTTTGGTCGCTCTCATTTCGCACGATACCTTGAAACATGTTGCCCCTATCCCCTTCCGATTTCTCCGCAAGCAGGTCCTCTCCTGGTACCCAATTTGCTACCCTCCTGCACTCAAACGACCCAATCTTCATTTATATATATAGAGCGTTCCGTTAAAAAACTTTGATTCACTTGGGGATTTCCCAGCCAGTAATGTTTGATGTTGCTTTGGTCGGCCAAGGTGCTATTTTTTGCTCATCGATTCCGAGCCATCCCATTCCGCCGGTGGCGGCTCTTTGAGGTATTTGTCCTTGGCGTTTCACGGATGGCCACGGGAGACTTCAAAAAATCCCTTGGGATGGAAAAGGAACACATCTTTGAAATATTGATTGGGATATGATTCTGATATGATGGAAAAGGAACACACGATGGAAGAGGAGCACATATATTTCCCATTGATTGGGAGGACGCCCACTTTCGCCACCTTTCATCCATCAAAAAAAAAACGCTCCATAGCCGCTGTCCGTCAAGAAACGCAAAGGTGTAGCAAGTGCTGCGAGGGAATGTCCACGCTGCCCATGCGACCCCTCAAGCTCCTACACACCTGGAGAGCCATCTCTAGCCCCCAATGCATTCATTCGCGATGTGAGTCATACAAACCCCAACAAAAAAGCAACCACCAATCAGAAATAGAAGGAAGATCATCTGAAAATATGATAAGTGAACACACATGAACCATTTTTTGTAGCTAAATTGAAGTACCGAGGCTACAATTGGAAGAATGCAATGGTATACATAACTAGGCTGCATTAACTATACCTTTCACCCTAAACCCTAGTCAACCCTTGTGAGCAAGTCCCCTAAGTGGGTTATCCGCGTATGTTTATCAATTGTTTTCACGATTTAACATATACTATATGGTGTTTTAGATGGTCATGGAAATAGCACAGAAGTGGGAGCATTTTTCATGAGATGCTGTGATACATACAGTCTATAATGGTTTGCCCAAATCCCGATGCCCAACCCAAAGCCACAAATTGGGGTCAGTATGGGACAGATATTTTGATCATGTCAACGGAATCAGTAATGAGCAAAAACGCGGATCCGAATCCAAAGAAAGTAATCGTTTCACGAAGTCTAAGATCTATTAAACCTCAGTTAAAACGGCCATGATTTATCAATTTACCCTCTGGTATTGCCTAACATAACTATGGAAAATCACCATAGAAATAGTGGATTTTCCCATTCAAAATGGTGATTTTCCATAGCTATGTTAGTTTACCAGAGGGTATCAGGGAATTCCGATGCCATCTTTCAGGACATCCGTTGCTTCGTCGCTCCGCGCCTCGGCCAGTAAGGGCCTTGCTTCCCCGAAGCGTCGGGCGATGAAGAGCTCGAAGGCACGCCTCGCGGCCGGGACCCGGTTGGGGAATGGGGTGGCAATGAAATTCATGGGAATTAATAGGTAAATAATATTATTGTACATTATTAGTAACTAATATTAGTAAACAGACATCACTCTAGAAAATTACATCAAATTACCATAGTTACCCTCTGGTTATTTAACATAGCCATAAATGGAGTTTTTAATGGGAAAAAACACCCAAAATTTTCACCATTTTCCATGGCTATGTTAAATAATCACATGGTAGGTAAATAATATTATTGTACATAATTATTAGTAACTAATATTAGTAATTGTCAATACATGTCAATATTACTAATTTCAACTTGATACCCTCTGGTTATGACTAACATAGCCATGGAAAATCCCCAATAAATGGAGCTTTTAATGGGAAAAGCATCCAAAATTAACCATTTTCCATGGCTATGTTAAATAATCACATGGTAGGTAAATAATATTATTGTACGTAATTATTAGTAACTAATATTAGTAATTGTCAATACATGTCAATATTACTAATTTTAACTAAGTACTAATCCCAATTCATTATACTAATCCCACTAATGTTATAGCCATAAGTAGTAATAATAGGTTAATGGGAATATATGGCTCAACATGTGTAATGGCAATAACCATATGAATGGAATGGGATTAGTTAAATATAGTTCATGGTGAGGTATAGTGGTGCCATTTGTAACTTAATAACCATTCATGAATACAGTAACAACCACATATCGATCAGTCTATCATAGAATGGTGAATGGGTAATCTAACTTTGTGTGTAACAATGAATGGAATTAATCCTAGCAATAACCATATATTTAATCAGTAGTGATACTGTATGTTATATACATATGTTCATAGAAATTTCATCATAGTAATATCCCTATTCAGTAGGTTAATGGGAATGGAATTCATTATGGTAATAACCTTATATCATAATTAGTAATAATATGGTTAAATGAGTTATATCTATATCATATATATATATAACTATGTGTGCAGACCCTCATCCTCAGAATCGCCGCAATAACATATCACATACCTCTCCCTAGATATGTTTCTCCGATCATATCCATTGCATTATTATGTCCATTTATCACAAATCATCTATATTCCAGAAATATCCAGATATATACACCCATTGCATCATTATATCCCCCATGTTGCCACTTATATCTAGGATATACCCTCTGTTTATTTAACGTAGCCATGGAAAACCACCATCTTTAACACTTTAACAGGTAAATTACCATAATTCATCTATAAATGGGCCATTTTCCATGGCTATGATAAATCACCAGAGGGTATAACCTATTTCAATACCCTCTGGTATTGCCTAACATAAGTATAAAATGGTACGGCCTAACAAAAGTATGGAAAATCACCATTTTCAATGGGAAATTCCACTATTCAATGTTCGTTTACCATAGTGTCATGATATGCCCCGAATCATTGGATTGGTTGAAGGGAAAATTTACAGGAAACCTCTATATTCTATATTTCATGGGAAAATCCATGGTTTCCTGTAAATTTTCCCATTAACCAATTCAATGACTGAATCGGTGCATCTCTCCCACCTATGGGCGTCATAGGTCTTCGCCAGCGTCTGCGACGACGATTGGCGCCGTGCTCGCACCTCCCAGACCTGGTGCGATTGGGGTCACTGAAGGGGATTCCGATGGGGAACCATAGGGAAAACCATAGGGAAAACCATAGGATAACGGTGATTTAACCAAGAAAAATGGTGATTCAATAGGATTCTGCAGATTCCGATGGGTTTTTGCAACTTTTTTGCAGCTTCTGTGAGTTGTTTTCCGTGTCTTTTTGTGAATGGATGGGTTTTTGGTGATCTTCGGATTGAGGTGGATTCTGGAGGATTCATCTAGCTTCGTCTCGGCTAAATATGGCGAAATCATCAAATCTGGGCATGGTCCGGGCAAAGAAATGCCAAATCATAGCAAATAGCTTGGAACCTCCCCGGAAAAACGCGACCCGGAACCATGGCTTTCTTCATGGTTTTCTTGGATAACGAAGCCCTAAAAAACAAAACAAGTCCCTTAATCGATTCTCGAAGTAATTAGTAGATTTCCCTTCGGGAAAATTAGCCAAATCATCGTCATCAAATCCAAGATTCTAGTTTATTTTCGAAGCTTGAAACCTCCATTTCAAAACCTCCATCTATCCTAGGTTTTCCACCTCTTTTTCTATGTTTTCCCAACCGGGCTTCATCCCAACCACCCCACCTTCGTGGGTGACTTCCGGCCCTTCAGCACCAGATTTCCAACCGGTCTGGCCACGTAGCTCTTGTGGAGGTCATCTGCCTGAGAGGTCGAAAAGCAGAGAGTTTCAGTGTGTAAAACGAAGGTGTTGGAAAATATTGGAACCAAATAAAACTATATATAGCAAATATCGGATGGTAGATGATAGTATCTTACAGTATATCTTGTAGTAGAATATAGTGAAACCACCTAGTAACACCAATAGCACATGTTAGCATTATTCAGTTCATGGTTAGCTAATTAGCTATTGATAGTTAACAATATGGTATACCAATGCCATAAACCTACCATTTGGGGATGATGGTGAACACCCATCAAAGTGAAACCGCAGTTGGAAATGTGTCATGCTTTTCGATCAAGGGGTTGCTTGAGATGAAGTTCCTCAACATGTTGGATTGTTTCGGTGGAGTTCCATTCTGAATCCTGTCAATTTCAAACTTGTGGTGTGTTTGTGTTTCAATGCATCTTGAATCTTTACTATCGATGATATGGAGAGCTTGGAAGAATGTCATGGGACTACATGCTCTATGGGGGGGTGATAGTTGAACTGCGTAATCGATGGAAGGAGTGCCCTGCTAAACGAAGGCACACACTGTATGTTGTGGCATGGATTCACCTTCAGTTTTGAAATCCATATCACCTCATATCTGCAGCTGCTCTGAGTCTTTGAGCTCATCAATTACTGTAACATGCAAAAACACAGCTCAACACATGTACTAGTATCAACGCATAAATTGAGTTCTCCAGTACAGTACACACCTCAGCAAAAACGACCTTCCCCCTTACCCCCCCATCATCCCCCATCCCATCCCAGTCATAGCCTCCTCCAAGCTCTCGTCGGAGACCAGACAGCAGGTGCCAAAGTGGGAGTTCAAACTCTTCAGCCGCGCAGCGACATTCACCGAGTCCCCTAGGACGCCGTACCTGGCGGAAGCGAGGAAAAAACCTCGGTTTTTAGCGTTCCAGGGAAGGCCGAGTTGCATTGGCAAAGCATAAAAACATTTAAATACATCTTGAAATAGAATGAAGTAAAACATATATACTTTTGAGAGAACATATCATTGGAATTTCTTCCAAAGAGGTTTGTCCCAAAATATTCCCAAGACAAAATCAGGTACGGATTTACGCTTGGTATATTATTCTGTTTTACCTTTAAAGATTATAGTATGAAATCATAGAAACAGGCTTCCAATTTTTTGGCCATTGGTGGATGTTCAAAACTGGGGGAACCAACTGATATTTGGATTTCCTGTTGAATATGCGCATTTCTCAAGGTCTCATCACTTATCAAGAGGGCCAAGTGTCCATGTTCATATGCAAGAATTTCCCTCATGAGTAACGACGCTGTTGAAGATCCCACTTCAATTCCACTTGAATCATTGCAGAAAGTAGTGAAAGAGGCTTTGCTGACGGTCGGTGCCCCTAACAATTCTGATGACCGTTGATGAGTTGATCATCATTGTGGCCATGGGTTGAAAGCTTGGCACCCTGGTGATCAAAATAGCCGGCTTAAATTGATGCTCATGGCACCCCAAAAAATATGGTTTCATTAGTTTTCACCAAACCCTTATCTACTTTATCCCAAGTCGTCCCTTTATACAACCAGATTGAGTCATTACAGTACATAATCACCATGAAAGATTATTGATGTTAATTCTACAAAGATATTCCCAGTTTAGTTTATACAATGATGATTTGATATGAAACCATATACAACTCATTATTTACAATTTACAATGAGCTTCCCATTATACAACCATATCAAACCATTATAGTACAGTATAATCACCATTTACCACAATTAAACCCTGATTTTCCCATGTTGTGATCATTTTGAGGTATCCCAGTGTCAAACAAAAACATGGGGCCCTCACTCACGGCATGGAGGCACTTGATCCTGGTCTGGGAGCCAATGTTCCCCACCAGCACCTGACAGTAAGCCGAGCTTAGAGACACATAGAAACACATAGATATATCATGATATATCAGTTCCAATTTGAATTTGCAACCGTTTGTTCAGTATTTGTCTCTCTCTCTCTCTCTATATATATATTCTCTATGGCTGTATGTATATATACATATAGGATATATGTGTGTATACGTGTGTGTGTGTATGTACGTATATGTATATATAGATACATTCAGGTTCTCAAACAAAGCCCAGAGGAAATCCATCCTCTCATATCCTTTCATATCCGAGAACCCCTCACACCGCTGAACCATGTCCGTCGTGCCGCCCGAAACATCTCTGGCCTTGCCCGAATGCACGCCGCAGCGCATCCGCACACCCAAGCGATCAGCACGCTCTAAAACATCCTTTGCGGGCGGTGGGTTGGTGGTTGTGCCACCCAATTCATCCCAGGTAAGGTTGAAATGTAACATATGTGAAGCCACTTTGAAGCCACCAACCACTTCAATGGCCAGAAGGAGAAACACTGGGTGTTGAAGAAACATGGCCATCATGGAATGGCAATGATAGATCTGGTGGGATCTGCGTCTATCATATATATATATATATATATATATCTACATACCTCCAGACCATGAAGTTGTGGATATCCAACTACCTCAGCTACACAATCCAAGACTAGTCTGGAAACTTCATGCACGTCTTTGGCCATAGTTTGGCCCGCTTTGGCCCACATTGGCTCCAGCAAACACACCTAGCACTCGGCTCTCCATTTTCACTGGGATTCTCTGGGATTCTGGACACAACCGCAATAGATCGCTGTTGGCTTTCTCCCAAACACATAGTTCGAAAATGTTCGAAAAATTATTGAAACATCATGAAACATTCATAAACTTAGCCACTTCTGCTCCGTATGGAAAAATCCGCATGTTCCATTGCTGTCTTCCCATCTCCGGTCCCCCGGTCTGGGTGCTTCCGACAGTGGCTGACTCCACGGCATGCTCTTCGTGGTCCACGACTTCGTTCGGGGCGTTGAAAACGGCTAGGACCTGGCTGTAGCATTGTAGCAGCTGGCTGGGGATGAAAAATGGTGGATTTATGGGGAGATTCTACCGGATTCACCCGGATAATCTTGGAGAGTTTATGGAAAATACCACGAAGAATTGCGATTTCATTGGGGTTTGGGGGTTTAATGGGCTTCTGTTGATTCTTTGGACGATTGAATTGGAAAAAGGGAGGTTTCACAAAACGATAATGGAGAATTATTCAAGTTGATTCCTGCATTTTGACCGGGGTTTTTGGGGATATTATGACCATAAGATTTTCAAAAGACCAATGAATGGAGGGATCTAGCCAACAAGAATGGAGGTTTAATCAACCAATTGGGGATATGATGATGGGGATACATTGGCACAAGGTGGTAACCCAGTTCAGAATTGCCAAGTTGGTAAACACAACTCCAAGAAGTGTTGAATTTATGGTAGAATATGGTAGATATATCGAACTACTTCACGAGGGTTCAAAAAATGGCGGAAATAGCGGAAATAGCTATGTAAAGGTAGCCGACATTAACCGAAATTGCCAAATGTTGCCAAAATTGACCGAAAATTCTGTAAACCATGATAAACCAACTTATAACTGGGGGGGCACCACCCTGTGGGCAAAAATGATGTGATTTTCTGTCAGAGAATGTATGCCCTCTTCATCGCGAAATGTAAGGTTTACTGTACCGCGTCTTAAAAAATGTGGAGAGTGGTGGACAGCGGATCTGTAACCTTTGGCTATCACATAGTGCCGATAGCAAACCGTCATCAAACCGTCCAGCTGAGAGTGTTTATCGCGCCGTGAAATGCCCAAAATGCACGCAGCTCCGGCAAATACATAAATAAGATTAAATAAATTTAAATAAGTGATAACATAAATAAATTAAGAACATAAATTGATGACTTGATAACCTAAAGAAATACCTTTAAAAAAGCATGCAGTATAAACATGGGTTGCTTCCCTTTCCAACACCACCTCTGTGTGCCCTGGGCCAAGGCCTCATCGCCCACAAACTCCAGCAGGGTGCCAGCTTGAGCTTCGATGGCATTGGACACCTGAACAACTCATCGGGCTGGGAACGATGGCAGTCGGGATTTTAAACATCAACTTACAGGGGAATGTAGGGATATCCAATTGTTGGTGTTTTTAGCCATGAACATAATATCATAAAAATAGGAACATCCCTGTTTTTTTTTTTTTTAATGGATTTCTTGATATACTGGTTGTCGTTTGAGCCGCTGAAATGTCATGCGAAAGCCAATGGGGATCATCATCCCATGTCGAGCGTTGAAAATGCCACATGTTTGAAACTACCAACCAGTTCAAAAGCCTTTTTTTAACAAAAAAAATGGTTTTCACCCTTAGCTATAGGGAAATCCTGTGAAGCTTCTCTTCAAACCAATCTGGGAGTGATGTAGGACAGCAGCGTATGTCAACAGTGTGTCATGGGATTTAATCATTCACTATTTCTGGACGCACGGTACTTGGGTGCAAACAATAATTGGTGATTGTTGCAGGTGTACCTACAGGGATCATCAGTAGGAAAACCACGGAATATAAAAGGCCTAATCACATTCTAATGTATATGCAAATGTCACATATACATATACACATATGTATATATAAATATGATATATATATATATATATGCGTGTGTGTGTGTGTGCCCTTCTTATTGCAAAGTCATATTGCAATAGGCAATAGAATTACCAATTCTATCATATCTCAATTATACAAGCATTTTTTTCTAGTAGGTAAGTAAGCAAGCATGTTTGATGTTTACAGCAGCATTACAACCATGATATATCCGCAGTCATTTTCCATCCAGTGTTGGTTCCAACCCTTCCATCCCATTAAAACATATTACATATATTAATTTCAACCATATTCAAGCCATTAATAACACATAATAACAATAACATACAATAACCATTCATAAATTGCTAACATCTAGTCAGTGAGTTACATCCCCAGTTGTATCCCCAGTTACCATTTCACATCACAACAACTCTTGCGCCCAGGCGCTTCGCCATGGACCAAACTGAGTAAAGTTAAGACCTCTTTGGGACTTCGATCTCGACACATCCTGGTGCGGATGCGGTGTGTCCTGGAATTTTGTTGACTGCCAAACTTATCAAAACTCAATGGGTTCATATGATCAGATTGAGAAAAACATAGAACAACGCACTCTGAAATATTAGAAAAAACTATGAAGTCTTGAGATTTTTCTTTCATCCACAGCTTGAAGGCTTGGAGTGAACTAGAAAAAGCTCTGGCGTCACCAAGCTTCTCCCTGAAACCGTCAATGTCACCTGAGCCAGGGCAGTGGCTTGATCTGAAAACAGGATACCCCATGGATGGTACCCAATTGATCAATCATGATTTCCACCAGTGAAACCCACATAAGGGATACAAACCCTCAGGATACACGAACGGTTTAACGACTTGCGTGAAGATACAGTATATACCATGATTGTTTTGGAGTATGCAATCTACTTTGTCTATCTTTGTCTCTCTTTCCATCTCTGTGTGAGCTTGGTGAATTGTGGTGCCATCCCTTATGAAGCCGGGTCACAGAACAAAATGCTGACCTCATTCTCGTGAAAGCCAACGGTGGCCTGAACCGGAACGGACAGCTTTGATCTGGGGGACATGGCTGGCTGGAAGCGAACCTATCATGGTAACTTTGGATCCCCCTGCATAGATAGGAAATTGTCTCAACTGTACATTTTGCTAGAGCAATATTGACTTCCTAAGGTCAGTACACATATGGAGGGTTTGAAATATGAATGAGGACATTGGATTTCAATATGTTTCAGTACCCATGAGCAGGTGCAAGTTAGAAGCCTACCAAAACCAGGCGCGGCCAGTGGGGTATATCTCGGGCTCAGGGCAAACTAGAGGGTCACCAGAAGTCCAAAAAGGAAGCCTTCCAAAAACCAACAAAAATCCACTTGGGTAGGGGTCAAAATTTAAGACCCAGGGAACCACTGATTTTAGTCTATTTCTAGTATTAACCATCTAATTGTTGTTTTTGACCTATACCCACTTGAATTCAACCAAAGTCCATCAGTGACTCCTCCCTGCTTTGGACCAAAATTCGTCGAGCGCCTCTACCCCGGATCTATACCTCAGCCCCCGGTGCAGGATTGTATCGGAGGTAGCTCACCCATTGTGGGTGAGGCAGTTGGAAATCAGCATTTTGGAAAATCATCTTCAAATTATACACACAGATTCTGGCAAAGGGCGGTAAGGAGAATCCATGACAAACCATCATTATCATGAACCACAATAAACCTACCATGACAGGACATGATAGGGCTTGGCGGGCTGGTTCTACCTCCGTGAATTTTCACAATGCTCCGAGCATTTTTTTCCCCAGGAAAATCCCAAGAAAATCCACCAAGCAGGACCAGTTACAAGGACTTCAGCAGATATGGAGGAACATATTTGGCCCAGGACCGCAGGGCGGCTCGCATGGTGGACAAGGACAACCGCAGGTCCTGGCTTCAGCAGTAGCAACTGGGACTGGGCCATGGACTGAGCCTGTTTGATGCAAGGGAAATGGGCATTTTTTGGGAGGATTTAATGGAAAATTGGGTTCTTGCTGGATTTTATCAATGGAAATTGGCATTTGTTTAGGATCTTAATATGTCTTAATCTTACCCCTGGAAATTGACAATTCTGGGGGATTGTATACGAATGGAAATTGTTATGTTGTTTTTTGCCAATGGACATTGGCATTTGTTTGGGATTTTACCAATGGCATTGACAATCGTTGGGTATGTTGGGGTTTTATGTTTTTTATGCAATGGACATTGACCAGTCTGATGGTTTTACTAGTGATCAATGGAGATTAAGATAGTTTAACCTCAACATACCTCAACAGTGGTGGTGGTGGTGGTGGCATATCCTCCCACTATATTGACATCTTTTTTGGGGCAATCATTAGTGTAATGTTGTTTGTACTTTAAAAGGGAAAAGGCCACCTGGTGGTGGGGGAATTTTGCAATTTTTCAGCATCATTGCTGGACAATTTGTGTAGGAAGTTGGGGCTGTCGGTTGGAATGTCGATCATAAATCATAAAATTGTTGTTTGTTGGAAATCGGAAATCCTGGCGGGGTCCGAAGTTAGATAACGCTATATCATATCCCTTTAGCAACATTTTACCTTACAGTATGCACTATGGATCCATATGGCACCCAACAGTGCAGGCCGCCTTGGCCCCGAATTCGCTGGTACGATGTACATCCTGACCTAAAGTCAGCCAAGACACGGCCAATTCTTTCACATCGTCTTCTTTCCTGGGCTCAAAGCTTCAAAGGTTTTTGGGATCCTGTAGGAGTGCTCAAAAGTATATATAGAATACCCTATCTTGGCAAGGTGAATCTGGAGCGTTTCCAAAACGCCAGCTCAAAATATATCCAAAGACATCCAAACACTTGGATTTTCTCTAAAGCTTCAGATATCTCCAGACCAAAAATAACATCACCCGAGATTTTCGCGTGCAATGGTACCCCCCAAGTGCCAGCCATGGCAGGCGAGAGGCTTGCTCTCGGCACAGGCCCACTGGCCACTGCGCTTGCTGTAGCGGAGCAGTCGTCGACATGTGCTGCGCTTCTTTCCGCTGTGCTGCAGGTCCTGCTGCAAACATGCGGCCGGGAACAGCCACTTTTAAAGTGGGATAACCGAAGTTGGGGACTTATCAATCAGGATCAGGGTTATTAACAGGGTTATTAAGAGTTACTATAAGTTATGAATGTTATGATCCTCAAAGTAATTCGCGATTTTATGTGATTTTCGAAAACATTGGGGTTGAAATGGCAAAGCTGCACTTGCTGGGTAGCGGACCGGTGGTGTGCCTATGTCAACTCATCAAATGAATCTTTTGTGCATTGACCTGGTCCGAATGCCGTTTAAACACGCGGACGAACACCTAAAAAAAATGCGGGGAAGAATGTCCTCTTTCTCCTGGTACCTGAAAATCTATGGGTAGGACGTGGCAAACCATCATGCAATGAGCATCCCTGTCCACCAATCTGGCCCTGCCTTGAGCATGTTGCTGGCAGGCTGGAAATTGGTCATTCGAACTGCTTCCAGAGAGCGGAGGGAGGCCATGTCATCCAGGATGTTCCACAAGGGGTGCAGCATTCTGGTATTCACCTTCCATAGGAAACATCGGAACCCCCAGCGCAACAGAATAAAATCTTGATATCCAAGCGGCAACGCTTTGGTCCAATGCAAATGGGTCAAGTTACCCATGAAATACCTATGAAACACATTGAAACAGCATATTCTTGAGGGACTCACGTCTATTCACAGACCTTTTTGCTCTGAAAACAGGGTTCCATGGGTGACTTGACCCGCCTTGTTGAGGGCGTGCATGAAGGCCAGTGCAAAGATGACCATCAGCACCACCACGATCAAGGTGTAGACCTATGAACGGTATAAAAACATGAAGAAAACCCAGGTTTTCCAGTGATATCAACTGGAAAAGCCTGAAACAAAACAAGAATTTCTTCCAGAATTGATTCTCAGCTGGCAGATTTCAATGCAAAGCTTTGCCCTGTGCCATCCTCCTATACTTGATAGGGTTAGGGAGAAAAAAAAAAGGTTTCCTGCCAGTTCTTTAAGACCCATCGCATGAAGTCACGTGATCGCTCAGATTGAAGCCAAATTGTCAAATTCCAATGAATTGTTGCTATCCAATTCCAGTGATGAAGGAAATTGAGCTCCTGGCCAAATCTGCTTGCGCATACTCCCGCACGGACTCGTGGATATTCATTAGCGCCACGCTGGTGACGTTGCCTACCGAGCAAGGGCGGTGAACTGGGCTGGACCATGAGATCATGGGTTCAACATTTCCATTTTCAAATCGAATTTTGGATGGGGTCATCTGTCAGCACTTTAATGCTATCGAAAGCATCAAATGACACCGGAACTTCCCAGAACCCTCCATGATGGCATCCAGTAGTAGTAGGTGCACGGAAGCTGGTCCCTGAACATGTCACTGTCGGCCTGTGCAGTCCTCGTTGGGGTAGCACACCTGAGCCAGGAAGGAAACATGCCAATCGGCCAAATGAGATTTGTGTTGTGTGGCCCGGTTCAGTTTGTTTTGCCGATGTGGCCAATGCTATGGCACTTGGTGTCAGATAACCAAATGTGGGTGATGTGAATGTATTGGGCCTTGATTTTGACAGGTTCTTGAGATTTCTTGACCTATTCCAAGCGTAAAGTGTGACATTCGCTGATCCATTCACAACCGCATGAACGGCTTGTCCTAAGGCCAAAGATCAGTGGAGAAGATAGGGCCCTGAAAATGGGAAGAGTGCATCAACATCCCTGATCCCCCAAATCCTCAAACCGCATACATCATAGCTTGAGACTTGGAAATGGTTGGCGTTAAAATTTCGCTGAAAAAGAGGCTGGCTGGGACGGCTGGTCCATGGTGGCAGGACGCATCACGAAGCCAGTCTGGATGATTTCATAAATACACCTCCAATTGAAACCGTAGATGGCCTCTCCTGGGGGTATGTTCAATCGTGGCGAACGTAATAAACGCGTGGGATGGCGCTTCTTATCTCCCCTTTGTGTAGTAGGTTATGTACCAATTTTGGATCATTTTGGTCGGTCGAACCATTCCTTTAGGTGAAATCATCCCCCGAAGAATCGCGAAGATCTTCCAGCCGATTCCAGCTGAGCAGTGTTAAATTTTCCTCTGTCATTCCAATCAATCCTGGTTTGTTAGGAACCGGATTCCCACAATGGATTGTGATATCCCCCCATATATAAAGGGTAGCATGACCCCCTACAATCATCAACCATCAGGGTGTATCGAATGTTTATCCGACCATTCCATAGTGGGCCCTTTTTGTAGTATATGAATTTGAAGGGAAAAATCCTGCTAGTATATTAAAATCCTCTAATCCTGCCATTTTTGCAGTGTGGAAAATCACACACCCACATAGCGTTGCTTTCTGTTTCGTAACCGGGGATCAAACATTATTGTGGCTGCATACCCTCCTGCAAACTAACATAGATTTGGAACATCCACCATTTGTAGATTTTCTAATGGTGGTTTGTGGTTTCCTCATGATTTGTCCATGGGAAAATCTGGGAATCGAACCTGGCAATTGAAAATCATCTATGAATAATTTGTTTAATGCGAAAATCATCCCCTACAGATCGTGGATTTATGTGGATTTTCCAGCAAGCCACGTTTCATTACCCAGAGGCTATCTTAACCCATTCGTGTGGGTAAAACATTCATAAACCATCCTCGGGTTACTCGGGTTCACCATTTTTATGTGGTATAAACCATTCCCAAATGGCTGGTGTATTATTGTTTTACCCACATTATAGCCATTAATCCATTTATTGATGGGATAACCCACCAGTTCGGAGAGACCCACCAGGTGGCCGTCGTGTGGTGGCATTCGCGCTTGGCCGAGGCGCCAGTTGCAGCTCGTGCGGCTGGTGGTCTTCCAAAGTCATGGCCGCTTTGGCCACCTGCGCCGCGAAGCCGGATGGTGAGTTCATGTGGTATAATGGAATTTAGAGCGATGTAACTGGATAGATAGATAGATAGATAGATAGATAGATCGATAGATAGATAGATAGATCGATAGATAGATAGATAGATAGATAATGAAATGTAATGGGATATATAGTGAGATATGATGGGATATAGCCTACCAGAATCGGGATCCAATGTTCAATATCATGGGGCTATAGAGGTATATATAACCAATGATAATGGAGGTCGAACCACCAAGAATGGGAATAATATCATGGGGATATCATGGGAGTGTAACCTACCGGGATATCATAGTATTTTAAATGGTATAGAACTACCCATCTCTGTCCGAAAAGAGGTGATATATACCACACAATTTGCCATCCCAATGGGAAAGACTATGATTAACCAATTGATAATAAACACACTTTTTTTGACTGCGCCCTCCATGCGAAGGTCCATGCGTGTCCCAATTATTTTCAGAAAAAAAAACATATGCTGAATCCAAGGAACATTGAGGACGAACAGTTGGAGAAAAAATAACATGGGGAAACCACGATGGTCATAGTCATAGCAAATGGTCATATGTAAGTTCTACTCATGTTCATAGATCCCTGGACCATCTCCATCCAACCTCCAACCATGTCGGACTGGAAGTGGGATTCGAACATTCGCAGGACGTCTCTGTCCAGTACCTTAGCTCCAGTTGGTTCATCTGGTTGGGCAGGTGCCAAAAATAAATGCTTAGCCGGATGAGTAATGTACCCTCTGGTAAACTAACATAGCTATAGAAAATAGGCCATTTATAGTTGATTTACCTTTAGAAATAGTGATGTTCCATAGCTATGTTAGTTTACCGAAGGGTATATCCCTGTTGATGGCAAAACACGATATAAAATTACCAGTCCCAGGTTTTCCCAGTCAAGTGTGGTGGGTAGGCCCTATGAAGTGACCCCAAAAGGACTTCAAGCGATGACCCATCTGGGTTCACCAACAAGAAATCAGGTGACCATCCTGGTCTTTTCGATGGTGCTTGGAGATTCGGTTGCCGGTGGTTGCCGGATGTTGTTGGGTCAGTTTTGGGATGCTTATCCCATTATATCCACTTTCTATTCCTTTCATCTACCCATTTGGATCATCCATTTGGCGAAATTTGGATGGTAAACATGAAGTCAAATAACCATATATTCATAGGGTAAGGTTGAATTACACCCCGGCCCCCCGCGTGTTCCCATTACATTACCATTTGGCTCGTTAAATCCCTACTTGGAGGATCATCCCACTAATAATATCGTAAGTGGTTAATAAATCATAGTTAGATATAGTTAGTAAGTCCCCATTCAGTGGGGTTACCCTCTGGTGAACTAACATAACTACGGAAAGTAATTACTTAAAATAGATAAATAAACTATGAATGGTTCATTTTCCATAGCTATATTAGATTACCAGAGGGTATCCCATTGATCTCTAACTATGATTACTAACCGTTGTGCTGGGGATCCTCCAAGCAATCGCCGCCAAGATACACCTGATGGATGCCCGCCATCTTCGCAACATGCGGTGAAGCTTCAACGAAATCGTCCACAGCGTGGCAGAGAGCAGCGCAGGACCTGGGACATAATGGCGACATAACACACACATAGTATCATATAGTATGAAAGATGGTATGAATTTAATTACATGAAAATGGGACACATAATGGGACATCATTACACAAATATTTTCGTCATATAACAACACTAATGATATGAATGATTAAAATAATTGCAGTTATAACATGCTATAACTATGTAATCATTGCTACAATCTGTAGTTATTCTAGCAACAAAAAGAAACTTACCATTAAACTCATGATATTCCTACAAAAATAAAAATGGTTCAATCGACACCCGAAAAAAAATTAGACTTCTGCCAGCCAGAGCAGCCCGCCGTGCGAAGTGGCCAAATGGTCCAAATGGGCCAGGTGCTGATAATCACCATGGTCCTGTCGCTAAGTTAGTTGATTTACCCTCTGGTATTGCCTAACATAACTATGGAAAATCACAATTTTTAATGGGAAAATCCACTATTTCTATGGCCATGTTCAATAGCAAACTGTTAGTTTACCAGAGGGTAACTCCAACAACTGTTGGGTTTACGGTCTTTGGTCAATACAAACATAATACCAACATATTTGACCATATGCTTGGATTTGCTTCGGGAAGCCCCAAAGATAGAAAATATTCCCTATTGATTCCCCAAAGTAGTGGATTTCCCATTGAGAAAATAAAAAACATAATCTTCAGCAAATCCGGGTATATATCTATAGTTTTCATCGTTTCTGGCAATACAAACTAGATACACACATATTTCATACCTATACCGCTAATGGTGGTTAGAAATCAAACTTACAACCCAAAAGGCAACAGCTTGTATATGTTTAAGATCCAAAGATGAAGGGACATGCACTAGGTGCCTTCCAATCCAGCTCAAAAAAGTGTCACTCGACTGGAATTAATTTCTCTCCCTGTTGTAGCAATTGTGCATCTAGATGAATATATATATATATACAAGTATATATCAGATGCAGAAGAAAATAAAGGGAAGTTCTTGATTTTCAAGGAATGCGCTGGAATATGGTTGCGACTCAAAAACCCCTGCTTAACCTAGAGGACACGAAAATCAAGTGCTTCCATCACTCCATTGAGACCTATATGTGGTCCGGCCCCTCCTCGACCGAAGCATCGAGGAGGATCACGATTCCCATGACGCCCAGCACGATCAAACATACTTTCACCACCACTGGACCGCTCACCTGCGAACCGGATACCACTGGACTGGCATGACTTAGGATGGCATCTAGGTAGTAAGATCATCATGATATTCATGACTGTAGCCATATCTGTGCATCATCATCATCATCATCATCATCATCATCATCATCATCATCATCATCATCATCATCATCATCACATCATGATTTATATGTCTGGTTGTGGGTCTCAACCCATCCAAACATATCCATCATCATGGAATCATCCCAAATAGGCGGCTGAACATGGCTGAACATAAATGCACAATATTCAAACTGAACTACCTATGAAACATTATGAAACTTGGAAGTTATACATATGCTTTTCCACAATTCAAGACCCCAGCAACGCCTCTCTAGGGTCTGTTCAACCTGTTATCTTGTCCGTAAATGAATCCGGCAAACCATCTGCAATCTCATCTTTACACGGGCACTGTCGACCTGGGATTAATCAACCCTGGTTGATTGATTTGTTTTTGTACCAAAATACTCATGTCATCTGTTCCTACAATGGCAATCACCCCGAAGAAAAAAAAAACAGCCCTATATTTAATTTTCAGATCCGTTGAAGCTGATCGATGTACTAAAATGGAACCTTCCCAGCATGACGAATTGAAAATCCTGGTTTCATCTTTACCCATTTCAGATCCGTTGAATTCCGACCATTTGGGAGTTTCAATAGAAGGGGATACCCCAATAGCTGGATGGTTTATATTAGAAAATCGCATGAAAATGAATGAATTGGGGGTAGCCCCATGACTTAGGAAAACGATTGGAAACCTCCATCTCCCCTGGCGCCTTCTGCACCAAAGAGAAGGACGCCTTGACCCGTTGCACGTCCTCTGTACACTTCGTTAAGGCGCGCTTGCCTTCCTGCCTGGCGGGAGAGCATCATGTCATGATTCTAGTGGGAAATATACAGTAGTGTAATATGTATGTACACATTTGTAATGTATGTCTATTTGCATATACGAGTATATACATATATATATATACATATATGTTTGTGTGTTCATTTGTGTGTATGTATATGCACATGTATATATATATATATACATATGTGCATGTGTATGTATGTATATGTATATGCATGTATACATTGTGATGAGGAATGATGGGGATATGAGAATGATAAGGATGAACAGTATTGAACAGTGGTGAAAACTCCCGAGTTTGGGGTGATGTTCACCAATACTAAGATGTCTGATTGAAACCTATTGAAATCTCACATGGAAACATGGAACTGGGAAGGGATGATGCTAGTTAATTCTCTTTCCTTGCTGCTGGGAACAAGTTCCCCGCGGAAAACAGTAAGTTTTGAAAAGATGGCTTCAAACCATCCAACACTTGGGTTACCTCATATACATTCATATATACATTTATATATTACTTTGCCAGCCTACATCTGGGCTGCTGCACCTGTTCCTGTCAAGAGCGGGCACCAGAACACTCCCCCCGCCTCACGTTGAACTCATCGATGATGGAAGCGAAAGTGCCATCACAGTCCGTCTTGGGATGTAGGTCCCAGGATGTAGCAAAATGGGACCTGCAACGGGGTGAAGCTGCTATTGCTGTTCCGGTGAAGATGCGTACAAATTCTTACCCTCCAGTGTCATCAAACATAGCCGTTGAGAATCCTCTATAAATGGAGTTTTAATGGGAAATTTAACAGGAAAATCATCTACAGGTTTTTGGTGATGTTCAATTGCCATGTTTGATTGTTGGAGAGTATATTGGAAAATATGCAGAAGTCATCAGAAGTCCCTGCTTTTTGTTGAACATCACATTCTTCAGTGCATCCCCTTGGATCATATACTCCCGGTGTACCTGACTGATCTTCATCAAATCATTAATCTCAAATGATCTCTTGTTCATTGGACATGCAGCGCTGCGAGGAGACACTTGCAACAACTGTCCGGCAATTTCACCTTGCAAATCATTATTTTATGATTTTTCATGTGTGCAATTTCTGGCAATTCACCGACTTGAAATGGAGGGTGAAGAAAGGTGAGGTGATTCCATGCCAGCTCATGGCTGTCCTGAGATGCAGCATCCCCGTATAAAACCCCTTTGGATGCCAACCATTCACCGTTTCCGGAATGACATTCATCTGTTGGCTAAACAAATCCATGAAAACCCAACCTTTTGGTAATCTTTTTTTTTTGGGGTATATCTTAGTGATATGTTTCAATGGACTAGCCGCAGGGACATTTTGCAGGAAATCAGGGTCTTTACCCCCCAAATATCGAGGTTTTTCTGTACATGTTTCCCTTCAATTCTGAAAAAGTTGGACCTTTTGGATGGATCCGCTACAACTTGCGTCGCCGGGCGGCAGTCGCGTCAGCGCCGCAGGTTTCAGGCTCATCATGGTTCCGTACCTTGAGCGAGGCGCGGCGAAGCCCCATGGAATCTGCGGATTTTGATATGACAAAAGCTGGGATTTCGGGATGTTGGGATGTTCATTGATGTTCATCCCAAATCTCTCCAAAGGTTGTTTTGTTATGTTTTGAGATGCTGGGATTCATGGATGTTCATTCCCTGAAAACTATGGCAAGTAGATGTAAGATGATGTAAGTAATATGTGTTGACACATCCCCAATATGGAAAGGAGTGGGATTGTGACAACCAATTCAGCTCCCATTGATGGTACGAATTCCTCCGGATGCATTGGCCAAAACAAATGGATTCATGGGATTCATGTGTTAAAACCCAAGCCCCCTATATTTAGGGTATGAATACCATTGAATACCCATGAAAATGGCACTGCAAGTCGTTGGCTAAATGTGTAAATGAGATATGTCACATATTTCTTCCCTAAGGCCTACTAAACAACCTGCCGGGTTGAGCAGTGGATCTATTCATTTGGGGAGTCCTGTTTTAGAGAGTTGATTCTTGTTGGGATGGGGTTACGTTGGATGAGGATGATAATGAAGCACAAGAAATGAACATGGGATTGAGGACAATTGGTGATAGTGATATCCCGTTCCAAACATGGCAAATCACGTAAAACCCCATGTGTAAGTATGACATTGCAGGATTTCAATTCCTTCGAAATGGGTCTGTTCTTTACAAAACTGACAGCGAAGTCTGTCTTTAACCTTGGAAATGTTTAGGGCCTCAACATGCACGTCCAAAAACAGCATATGAAAGTGCAAACAACTCTAGATTTAGGGTAAAGTGATGCACCAATGGAAATACATGGGATATATATGGAATATAATGGAGGATTTTTGGCAACCCCCAACAAAAGATCCAACTACCATCCAGGTGGCACACGTTTCACATTTATTAATTTAAGTCTCAAGAAATCCGATGAAATTCCCATCAAAATCCCTACAAAATCCATACAAAATCCATACAAAATCCCATGAAATCCCCATCAACCCAGGCCAAAAGCCCAAGGCGCTGCCGGCTGGCGAAAGCGGCCGCCCCCGCGGAGGAGGCCATGGTAACGTTGGAGCGGAAGACCTTCGACTTGGACATCCCGACCTGGCGCTGTTGGAGATATGATCAGTACCCTCTGGTAATGACTAACATAGCTATTGAAAGTAGATTTTCCCATTAAAAATCGTGATTTTCCATAGTTCTGTTGGTTTACCAGAGGGTTATGTATTGGATTGATATTCATTAATTCTTGGCATTTATGATTTTCATATTATTTCTAAGTTGTAAACTTTTCATGCTCAACATACCCGCTGGTTATTTGACATAGCCATGGACACTTGCCCATTTATAGAAGTTAATAAGGGTCTATTTTACCATGGTATATTATTCATGCTATGTTATGGGGATCAAGGAACTAATAAGTGATATCATAAGTAATTTGTGCCATAATATGCTAGTACCTTTATCATTGACAAAATCCAGCAGTGATTTTGTCACTATATAACCATAATTCAATGGATTTATATGGAATTATCAACATCTTTATGGAATATGATGCGACCAGAATGGGAATATCATGGGATACACGGCCACTGGATCCGGTGATGATGGGGTGGAATCAATGCGATATCAATAGTGAGTTATCGGTAATTAAGTATTGCCGATTTACAAACATATATAGCAATGGGATAGATAACTACCAGATAGCAACAATTATTATCAACGGATTTCTCAAATAGGACATGGTGTATATACAAATAGCATCAAATAGCAACTTGGGTGTACAGGGGGATGATCGGGGGATGATTTGTAATATACACTATATATATATAATCATACTTGATATGGTGATAATTGATAATCTATATATATATATAATCAATGTTTTACACAGATAATCAATGGTGATGATGGGATTTATGATATAAACTATATCTATATAACACTATTACTGTAACAATGGAAAGTGTTCCCTTTTTACGGGAATATAATAGTCTCATTGGATAATATTGGGGATATCATTAATTAAGTATCACTGAGTATCACTGATTATGGCTGATGGGACGGGTGATGGATGAGGGGGATGATGATGCAATGCGGATATCACGAGGATGTGTAGCAAACGATATGATCTTATGAGGTGTCTTAGGATCAGGTACACCCGAAAATCGAAAAATGGAAAAATGGTTCCTGTAAAATCGATTTCAGTGGGTCTTTCCGCATATTCCGACAAATCCGAATAGGAGGAGGTGTGATGTGAGGGAAGCAAATTAACTTCGAGATGGGATGGGGATGATAAATATGAAGAAGAACACTTAAGAACAAATTGGGGATTTGAAGCCCCAAAAATCAGGAATTCAAGAATGCATTCCAGCATTTTTAATCATATGTACTGTGTGCGACAAACCTCAGGATTTCAACAAAGGGAATGAATATTGGGCGATTGAAACTGGAGTGCTTTGGGAGTACCATCCTATCTAGCCTTGCCATGGAAAATGCACGCGCTCTCTCTCTCTCTCTCTATATATATATATATATATATGCAATTATATGCAAATCCTTGTTGAAGATAGGGGATTTTCAGCCAGTTTCAATTGGGATGTCCGTGCAGTAGGGGGTGCACCCGATTTACTATCCATTTAGCCACCATTCAATCAGAAGCTCTCTTCAGTTTATCTGTGCTGGGATGCAAGGCAAATCAAGCCATGACTAGAGTTGACAAAAATTGGTTTCAACCTGGCAATGCACAATCCCGTCCAACCCCTAATAACTTCAAACAAAAACCATGCACAGATCCATTTAGTATAATATCTAACCTTTAAGAGAAAGTGTTGCCTTCAATTCTTGGTATTCGCCGCAACTGTCAGGGATTTTCTCTGTGTGAGGGTTGATTTTTGGTGGGTACGAACCATCTCTTGGGCCTTTCGCTCTGGAAACTCCAAGCGCATAGCCTGAGGGCTTCAGAGTGGACGCCCAGCCATAGATCTCCCACACAGAATGGAAAGCCATGGAAAGCCTATAATTTATCAGAATTTGGGGTTCAAGCACCAATGGTTTTTGGTTCAGACTATCCATTGAATCCAATCATCTACCTATCAATAAGGATGGCTTTTCATAGACAAAACCAGTGAACTTTTCGTTTGCGACGAAACCGGCAGTAAACATCTGATGGAAATATACCCTGACTTGGCCAAATTTTCAATGCCCAGAGACCATGAAAAAGAAATGCATCTGTTCGGTGCTCAGCTTTCCCGTCTTGTCCTGACAGGAGGGCTTTGGAGATGGATCACAGATCGTTCAAGCCATGAAATTCCATGTCTGTGGGGGAGGAACATCCATGCCATACAGTATCATATAATATATATATATATATATTATATATATAATTATATTATATATATATATATATAATAATAATATCTGCTATTTTTAGCTGTGAAGAAAAGAGTGCCAGGTTTTTTGACCCATAGCCATTTTGACATGTTCAAACATAGTAAAAGCAATGATAAACTGATTGTATGAGCATGTGTCTGCTGTAAGTGGAGTCAAGCACTCCTGTCTGGCTGGGTACCTAGGCTAGGGCGGCAGATGAAGCGTACGCATCTGTTAAAAAAAAAAAACAAATCCTTATTGAAGTCAAATTAGGTAAAAGAGTCGAGGGTTGCTGGATTTTGTGGGTGACCATTCCCAATAGCAGAGGTATAGGAGTTGGAGTGTCAAGAGCCTTTCCCTCACACCATGAGCAAAACCTGTTGCTTAGTTGATGATTGGCTTCCCATCGTTCAAAGCTTGTACTTGTATTTTTATGTAACTGTATATGTATATATATATATATGTGTGTGTGTATCTGTATATAACATAAGTTTACTGGATTGTGGTTTCAAAATGTTTCAACCCCCCAAAATACATTAGTCAATTGGTATCATCACCCCAAATGGCATCGGAAATGGAACCTGTTTGAAATTCCAACTGGCCCCCAGAACGGCCTCATCTAAGTCTTGGAAGACCCGCCACAACCTGACATCCACGGTGCATAGCTAACCATCGGAAAGCCATCTGCAGCCGCAGCATGTTCTGAAACACCATACAATATACAACAGCTGCACAATGCAAGAAAATCATAAAGCATAGGAAAAAAACAAAATCGTAAGGGAAAGAAAACTAAAACAAATCATAAAAGAAACATTAACAAAAACTGAAAAATAGGAGAAAAACAAAAAAGTAATAAAAAAAAAAAACATTAAAAACACATAAAACTCAGCAAAGAAAACAATCAGAAAGAATCATAAACGGTTTTAAAGCATTTTTTCAAATCATAAATTCCATCATAAAACATCATTAAAAAAATGAGAAGACACATCATATTGTTCTGCAAACAACATGTAAAAAAAAACATGTTTGTGGCATTCTTCGAACTCTCAATCCCAATGTCAAATCCCGTCCATAAACCAAACCCTGATTGAGTATTGGATCTATTACTGATCTATTCATTTCGGGGGGCCATGACGCTAGACCATGGCCAATCTTACTAGACTGCCCATCCAAGTTTCCCCCAGATTTGGAGGGGTATTTGATAGGTACTAGGGGATAGTGCTTGCCGGTTCGCACCAGGAATCGTGTTTGTGGGCTATAACCCCACTTCTAACCGCACTAGCCCTACGTCCATGCATAACTGCGGTGAAAACCCCACCAGCGGCGCCTCTTGTGATAGAGCTGTTGCGCCAGACCATGGTGTGGTCGCAGAAAATTGCGCCAAACGATGCCGTGCAGTGTCCGAAGCAGCCTGGGGGGAAACATTGGGCACCAGAAGCGCCCTGCCCAAAAAAAGAGATGAGCTGGATGCTTTGATGGTCAAATATCTTGCACATTCTTGCGCTATGTTTAGTGGTGTGATGTGGTGTTGATGGACAGAGAACCCGCTTTTGAATGCGTAAAACGTCTTTTTTTTTTAAGGGGTGCATGGCCTTTAGTGTCTGGGAGGATGTTTGCTTGGGGCTGGGTCTCTGATGGTCAATGCCTTTAGAACCATCAGAACGGGTGCGGGCTGAACATCCACAACTACCGTACCAAATATGAATGCCTTGGACTGAATAAACCGCTGTGAACATGGCAACATATGGATGTTCAACCAATCCCGAATCCTGAAACTATTGGAACGTTGTATTTTTCAATCACCAACTCGAGTCCATTCGATTGTTACACTTCCAAGACCTTGTGTCACTGGATTGGTTTAAGGGAAAATCCACAGGAAACCTCCATATTTCGTGGGGAAAACCATGGTTTCCTGTAGATATTCCCTTTAACCAATCCAGTGATACAAGGTGTGATTCCTTTGAACAAGTTGAACAAATGTCACCTCTATATGGCCAAGAATGACCCACCAACCACTACAAAGTGAGGCCCCTCATATAGACAAATTGGTACATAACTAGGCTAACATAGGCTAACAATTGGATTTATGGTGGGTATGTCTGCGGTTGGCTGGGTTTACAAAACAACCATCAGCTGGTTTTTACAAAATTTGTCAGTAGTCACCCCCAAAAACTATGAATTATACTGCAGAAGGTCCCTATCCCTATCACCAAGCACAGAACTTTGAGTGCGAAAATGTGAAGCTCACATCCATTCTGAACAATTATCCTCCGGTAATCAAATGGCGGCTTGCTGGAAATTTCACCATTTAGTTAATTTAGTTCGATGACTTTCCCAGCTCGAACCTCCATATATATTATATATATATACATATAATATATATATATATATGTATACATTTTCTCAGAGGACTTATAGGAAAGTTCTGCCATACTTTGGGGTTCTATCCCCTTATGTGGGCCTACAAAACAGGCCAAAAGGTAGCTCCAGAAGCCAAGTCGCTGAACGATGCGGAACAGTCTGGCAAACTTCAAAATGTCCAAAAGGCGGTCCGAGCGACCTGTGAACCTCGAGAATTGAGGCCAAAACCATGGGTCCAAATGGGCAGAATCCCAATGATTCCTATAGTAATGTTTAATAATCCTAAGTTTTGTTTCATTTGATTTCCATTGATGATTGTTGAATTGTTATAGTAATGTTCGGTAATGTTCTTCGCATACCTGCAGAAAAATCCGGAACTATCCACAAGTTTGAGTACAAAACGAATGCGATCCTACGAAATTTGCGGCCTCAACTCAGAAATGGAATGTATTAAATCCTGGAAGGCAGTATTCATATTCTTCATTGAGTTTGAGTATGCTAAAATTATATCATATCATATCATATTATATCATATCATATCTTTATCCTACGTCCAAGGAAATCATGGATACTCCATTGACTATTCAAGTGAATTGCTGCCGCTTGTAAAAGTGGACTATCCTTTATGGATTTGCTGCGTCCTATTCCCTCAGCTTGGTTTGGGTGGCGCATATGGTGCAAATGATTTGGGATGAGGAATCTCAACAAACACGTCTATATCAAAAAAAACACACAAAAATTGCAGATATCCTGTACCAAAGATCTGGTCAAAAGTGCATAAATTAAAGAAGTCCTTCGCACAATATCCATCAAAATCCCACATTTCAACAACCTCGAATCCACCAAAAAAACATCATAAGAGACTACAATACATCATAATGGACCTGGGATTCAAACAAAACGCCAACAACATCATAAAATCACAGATGTACATAGAAACCTTATGAGATCTCATGAAATATCCACCATTATCCACCACTGCATCTGAAAACGCCATGGCACCCAGTGGCGTCCTCGCGAAAATCCACGGGTTGCGCGGTGGTCGCCCCGCTGAGCTGCGAGGGAAAGAGATGCGCTTGGACCAAGGTGTCACCCGCCAGCGAGACCATGGCCATAATGTCCAGAAAGACGCGGCCCGAACGCATGTAGCCGTTCACGAAGAAACAACTCAACATGCCTGGGGAGAGTGGTTGGATGTAGAGTTAGTTAGTTGGTTATAGGTAGGGTTATGCATCTGCAAACATATATATACATATATAATATAATTTATATATATATATATAAATAACATATATATATATATACACAGTACATACAATAATGCATTCACTATTTTCTTTGGTTATTTTTGTTCGCCTACTTGCTAACCAAGCAACTCAACATGCCTGTGAAGCGTTGGGATTTGTTGATCCATGTTAAATTAACAGATTGGACTTGGAGGACTTTTCCAGGAATCCCAACGAACTAATCCATCTTAATCCCAGTGAGAACTGGATTCTCCCTTGTCAAGCAATTCACCATGCCTCAGATCGTGGAGGGGCCGTGGGCAGCCTAGCAACTATAGACATAACATCCCTACCCCTATAAGGGGGGAGTGGGATAGAGGGCAAAACCAACCTTTCGAATTCCATTTTTGTTTGGCTTGGAAACCCTGGGATGATGATCAAACCGCCTCAAATCGAGTAAAACAAATTTTCTTACCAAGCCTTGGGCACTACAAGTTGAGTTTGCGGGAAGCATGTAAGCAACCGTTAGCAATTGATATCTCTTAGCAATTGATATCTCTTAGCACTGGTTAGAAATTACTTGTGCTTAGCTCCTCGGGAGCTAAGCACAAGAATGATGACGGCAGCGCAATTTTTGTAGGGATGCCGCCCCTAAACATGTGCTGCTGCAGTCTGACTTTAATTTTCATTTGCCTGCCAATGACATGGAATGAAGGGGAATCTTGATCATTGAGGAAACATGATTGAAAAAATGTTTTTTTTACATGAAATTTCAGTACGACTCCCCCCCTCAAATTTCATGTCTTAAGAGGGTGGGGATGACATAACTAGACTCAGTCTGAGGCTCCAAACTAAAAAGGCGTTGGTAAAGGGCAAACATCCCAGTCTCCAAGGCATGTGTTTGCAATTGGATGTCCCACCGCTGGAATTTTCGTGTGGCCCATTCAAGCTCATCTCCAAGATGCATTCGAGCGCGAAAAAACCCAGCACCACCGTGTTGAGAATGGCCACTACGGGTGTATATTCGGTACTAAGGCCGAAGACCAGCAAAATGTTGGGCGCAAAGAGGGTGTAGATGGTCAGAACCGCGAAGGTAATCGCAAAAATGTCCTGACTGCGGCATGCAGCAATTCCAAAACAGAACAGAGGCAGAGGTACATCAAAATCATTCAAAATCTGCGTTACACAATTGCATGTTCAAGATCTCAGAGGTTTCAGCATCAACATGGGATAACATGTCAAAGACCTTGGATGGCTTCTTGGTGGTCTTCACAGCTTTTGACATCGCCATTTCAAGTCATAACATGTCATAACTAGTGACTCAGCGCCCAGTGTCTGAATGCACCATGGAAGTCATAAAGTTCAAGCAGGTCCAGCGAGTGAAGCGATATCCTGAGGCTGTGACAGGCCGTGACAGGCCGTGGCAGTGCAGGACACAGCTGATAAAGAAACATGGCAGTTCCTCATCCGTATGTTGAATAAACATAAGCCCAGTATCTTTATGTATCTTTAGTCAATAAAAGGCTGATGCATTCTAGATATATATATATAATATATATATATATATATTTATATACACACACATATATATATATATAATTATATACTATGTAAGTGAGGTTTAATTTTCTCTCCAGTAACTATGGCGATGGCATTGGCATTGATAAGGGTAGGATAGGATGGGTAGGGAGCCATGAATCACATCAAACCCATCAGCATCCATCGGGAAATCTTACAGGATTTCCACCATACATGTCATGCAAAAATTCAGGAGTTTCAAGCGTGGAAAAAACAACCAAGGAAACCTTAATCCATCCCACATTACTTGGAGGATCATCCCACTTGGTAACTGGTTAGTAACTGGGGTTGTAACCTTTCTAAACCATTCATATATGGGACTTTTTCAGGAAATGGTGACTGACCACGGACCAGGCCGTCATTCCCAACTGCCGTGGCTTAAGCCGGGCCACTGCGGCTGCCGAAGCTTCCAGCCTACGGATTAGAATGGGATTATAACGGCTCAAAATCTCACAATATGGCCATATAGTTATTACCCCCTGGCTATTTAACATAGCCATGGAAAATGGCCCATTTATAGATGATTCATGGTGATTTACCCATTATAAATGGTGATTTTCCATGGCTGTGTTCAATAACCAGAGGGTATCTTCTGCAATAATTGGATAGCTTCAGCATTCAAATGAGCAAATTCACGGCTCAATGGCTTGCATTTTTGGAGCTTTACCCAAAAACAAGGATTCCACGGCTGATTTGGCCTGGTGGTTGCAAACCAATCCAGAGGGAACAAAAAATGACTGCGGCAATCATCTCAAATGGAATGGGAAAACACACCAACCGATGGGTAACTCTGCAAACAGTATATCGAGTGCATACCATTCTAGTATTCAAGTGAACACACACACACACAAAGTCCATATATGTCCGACAACATCACGAGACACCAAATTGTCTCGAAAATTACCATGGGAACAACAAATCTCCCTGCTCTACCTACAATCCAGCCACGAACCCCGCCTGGTTCCCCTTGATCATCTGAGGGTCATCTGCGTCCTGAAAGACGCGGCAACTCGAACTGCTGGAATCAGGATCAGGGCCCGGCAACCATAGGAACGGGGATTCTTTCCCTGTGGGTCCTGAAAAAAAAGGCATGGAGGATTAGGAAGCAAGATACCAAGATTTAACAAACATAGATTTAACAGACAACAACCAATAATTATTGGCTATTACCGCATCATTAATGATACTCCTATGCTTGGTGACTCATGTTTTCCCCCGGTGAAATCTCCATGTACTTCGCATGTTGGCCGCCTGGCCGGGTGGTATCCCAGTTCCGGTGATTGTGGCGGTTTGCTGTGGAAAATGGTCCATTGAATGGATAAAGCTCCTACGTATGAAAACGGTGATTTTCCATGGCAAACTGTGAAATCACCAAATTGGTATCCCATCATACCCAACCACCCATTCTCAAAAATGCCAAGAGTCTTGTTATAGCATGTTGTAGCTGTTAGTGTATCTGGGTGTCGTGTCATACGCATGGGTTTTGTCGCTTTCCCTTCCATGCCATGAAGGTATTGAACCATGAAGTTGCAAGAAATAAACAACGCCACAGTGCCATACATCCACGAATTCTGGTCAACATCCAAGCCAAACATCTCCCGAGATACCCCCGAGGGCCCGCAAAAAAAAAGAAAAACACCTAACCATTGCACGGTCCGCCAAGGCACAAATGCCTGGAAAAGACATCGCATTAACTTCCGTAGATCTTTTAATCTGGTCCTAAGCACTGCTGAGCAACGGCACATACTTGGCTGGTGACATCCAACAGTTGGTTGTATGTGGGGTTGTCAGCAGTTTGTGTGTGACCATCCGACTGCTGTTGCCCATGGCACACATAATGGATTCAACCAGGACATTGTATGAACATTTACAGGAAGTAGCATGATTTTCCCCGGAGACTTTGAGAAATCAAAACGGGTGTGCGGATACCTTAGAGTTGCAAAAGATCATTAAAAGGTTGCACATTAACCAAGAACATGCTGGACTTGACCAAACACTAAAAAAAACACACAAAAAAAAACAACACAATTTGGATGTGCTTGAAAGGGAGGCCGATTGGTTGCGATTGGCCACGGTACGATGCTTGATCCATGGCTTGGGAGTTCCCTAAGGGTCCACCTGATCAATCCAAATCACGAGTGAACCGCAATTGCTGACCGCGCCAATTGTGGCCATTTTGCCACCAGCTTTGTTGTTGAATCAGGTTGAATCCCCATTGTAATTTTCTGTTGGTTAAATCAAGCTATGGTGTTTTCATGTTTCTTCCATGGCCTTCGCAAGGACTTCAGCACCACCAACCTATCCGCCTATCCCTTGCTCCAGTGGTGCATCTGAGTGCATCTGAATGGCTGATTGACTTGCTCGCCCCAGTCAAGGGTGCCCGTCTCCGTGTTTTCATCTCCTGGTTTCATTTCCTGAAGCAAAAATCAAGGGAAACAAGGCCCAGTATGGCTCAGTGAGACGGTGCCAGTCAATCCCCCTAGAGCAGGCAAGGCTGACCAGCAACTGCATGTTTGGCATTTTACAACACCATTTATCTACCTGGAATATGACAGTGAATTGCTGGGCATTTCATGAAGTCTCAAGCCATCACCGGACAAAAATGAAGCACACATTTGTTGCAGTTCATATTTGGAAGTGCAAGAATTCCACGTGTGCCCAGCTACCAGCAGTTGTTAGTGTTCTCTGTCATGTCAAGGTGGTGCACTAGAATGCCACAAATGACTTTGGACTTTACAGGTATGTCCTACGTAGTGACATACCACCATAGAGTCAATAGAGGAGAAGGGGCGGGCATGAAAACTACAATCCCACAAGCTCAACATGAATATATATATATATATATATATTTATAGACAATATATGCATCATCAATTATATATTCATATTATAACTCTTGGGATGGGTGGTTGTATATTATCACCATCAAACCAACATGTATATAGATATATATATATATGAAAGTTATATAACCTTCAAGGATCTTGTTAGGTGGTTACAATATTTACCATACTTCAATGGGCCATGGGATCAGTGAATTGGACAGTTTTTGCGTAAGATAAGCCTCACTATCCCCAACTTACAACCCATTTACGAACATTGACTGAAATGAACTCACATTAACTAACATGTCCTAACGCCTATGCATGTTTATTCCTTTTTTAATATGGAGGTTTCCTAAAATAGGGGTACCCCCAAATCATCCATTTCTAGATCGGATTTTCCATTATAAACCATCCATTTTTGGGTACCCCCATTTTAGAAATGGATGTAAATGGATGTTCATCCCACTAAAATTGATAAATTCATAGGTTTTGACCCATCCCCATATGGTAAAATTTAGAAGCTCTGTGGCCTCAGCGCCCATCCAAGCCCAGCTTCCGTGGGCGCTTCGGAGACCACGCGGACCTTCAGCCCCGTGTCCGCCAGGGCATTGGCGCACTCGTTGTTGATGAGATCCTCCCGTGCCAGGGCAGGTCAAGAAGATCTGTTTAAAAAAAAACACGAATGATACTAAATCCAATTATATATATATATATGTATATGCGTGTGTGTGTGCGTGTATATGTATATTTGTATTTATATATATATATATATGTATATATACATATAGATGTAATATATATATATATATATATATAATTTTAGTAGATCACTTAATTTTGGCAAAATCAGCGATGAGACGTATATAATATGTATATGGTGTGCCCTATATGTATACACACTTCTCCTAGACGTGGTACAATAGTGATAAGCCACTTTTCCATTTGTTTGTTTACATATATGGTCTCCAGTCCCTGAGCATTAATCCGACTTTAAAACCCAGGACCCAGCCCCGCCTGTGCACCAAAATGAAAGGTAGATGCTATGCTCAGAGAGTCCGTGGACACACCTGGGCCGTCAGTGTAGAAACAAAGGCGGAACATTTGGGGAGGTTAAACTAAACAGTTCCCATCATTTTCAGATGATCAGATGTTCCTATTCCTATTGTTCATATTTTAGTGACAAACTTTCGAATTTCCCATGTTTTCCAGTCAATGATTGTCACGGTAAGATTTCTTAGATTTGTCTGGTTCAAACACATGGTCTCCCGCACATGTCAGAACTGGTTGATTCCAACACCTTGAACAAATATGTTGCCCGTCAATGGGTGCAATCATCCCAAATTGGGATGGAAGGTGGATAGACAAAATAGAAACCACCAGGAACACATTCAGGAATAGTGGTCAGAATCCATGGCATACAATATGAACATGCATTTTAGCTGATAAAAGATTCCTCAAACCATCATGCCTGGTAAACAACACCTGCAAAACGGAGGTAAAAGAGGGATCTACCAGTCATAGCAATAGAAAACAACCAGACCAACCAGTGTAGTATCTAAACAGGCACAGTAACCCCTTGTATTGGAGGGGCAAGGAAGCTGCACAAAATGATCACCGATATCCACCTGACCTTGCGGCGGATCAACCATCAACAAATCTGCCCCCACACCCTTTAAGCAAATTCAGCATTACAGGCCAAATCATTTTTTTTTCGGGAAATTCATGGAACTCCAGTTTCATCCAATAAGCACGGCAATATAACCCACAATATCGGTATAGAACTGGTGAAGAACACTGCTGTGTTCCTCTCCGAGGACATTAACTCCTTTGCCCCCATCAAAAAATGCAGCTTAATGGATTTCTTCATGTATGGGTTTCGATTGAGTTCTCTTTTGCTGCAATAGAGGGATTAGATTAGACCCACTTGCAGTATATCTGGGTTACGGTCATGTGCAGGTCATCGGGGTGTTTGTGAATGGCTTGTGGCATTGGTTTATACAAATACCGTCAACAAACCCGTTCATGTTTGGCAGCTTCTACAAGATTTGTAGAATCTATGCCCATTTTGGTTGGCTACTCTGGGTCCATGTTGCCCAACTAGGATCTAAATCTTGCTAGTCTTTAGTTTCTATTCATTTCAGCTATTGACCAGAAACATGTCTTTTTTTGGGGGTCAAATGCACCCCATTGTATCTCCATTGCGATATTTCAAACATTACATTTGGTTAAATCCCCATTGTATCTCCATTTTGCCAGCATAATTGTTAGTTTATCCCCTAAAAAAGTAGGTCAAATATTCCCAAGTATGGATATTATCTAATTATATCATATCTAATAACATCCATTTACATCCCCATTCTATCCCCATATAGTGATGGAGAATCCCTATACCCTCCGATAATCAAACGTGGCATTTAGTTGAAGCTTGTTTCCATTGCCACGTTTGATTATCAGGTATATCACCATCATCCATTGTATCACTATTATATCCCCATTGTTAGCCATCATATCCTCACATTGATGGTCAATCCCTATATTTCCCAAGGTTTTCGGCCGCGCCCAGGGACAATTCTGCAACAAGGTCCGTCGATATGCTCGGCCCTGCAGCAGGGGATGCGTCTCGAGTGCTCGCCGGCAATGCCGCGTCCACCAAGCCCTAGCCTGGTGCGAAGGCACCCAAGGGATACCCTCGCAGTAAACCAACAGTTTGCTATTGAAAATTGCCATAGAAATAGTGGATTTTCCCATGAAAAATGGTGATGTTCCATAGTTATGTAAACGTTTACCAGAGGGTATCATGGATTATATTGTATGTATGTATATGCATGTATGTAGGTAGGTAAATAGATAGATAAATCGATAGATAGACAAGTAATGCAAACATATGCAAACTATATACCATAAATCCATAGATTACCAACATCCCTGGGCAGAATGTTGCGCGCCTCGCAGCTGGAAAAGTCTTTGGCTTGAACGAAGGCACAGATCCTGGGCTCTGGGCTCTCCGTCATTCATACAGATTTATATATTTCATAAACTCAAAATTCAAAAATGAAAAAAGAAGAGTAAATCAATATATACATAATTATACATATATAATTAAATAAATATAGATATATAGATTGTGGGCATTTATGATTATCATTGATCATCAATGAAGTGTTTATGATTATCATCAATGAACTGTGGTCATCATCCCGGGCAATGAAAAGACAGATTGCGCTACCAGTTTTTGCTCAAAAGGGACTTCCGACCTCATGTCTTGTTGTTTTTTGAACCAAAGCCCTCCGGGGCCATTGTGAGCCAGCCCGCGCCCGCGCCCGCCGCCGAGTTTCTTGTTGATCAGATTTCCGGAGCCTTCCGCATCAGCATCCACCAGCTCGGTTAAGGTCACGCCTATGGCGCAGATTTTCCCACAGATATCTGGTTGAATTGTGCTGATACATGCTGATACTATATCGGATTATACCTGTTGGAAAACTGTGAACCTGGTGATCAAATAGTTGGATAATAAGATGGGATAAGTTAATGTGCCATCCAATTGCAACAAATGAAATGAAATAAGGTAGATTGATGATGTCCTTTTGGAATGACTGACTTGCCTAACCGTCATTTATCGTGACGTGAGCCAATTGCTACAATTCAGCCAGAGTTGTCCCTATCTTCAACCAAGATGGGTGACTATGCGGCATGATGTAGCATGAGTTAATACATGAATCATTCCAATTATCCATAATACCGGTAGGTCATAGCCCTTATCACCTATTGGCTATCCACAAGCAGCATTCGTTGTACCCTTCTACGTCCATGTTTTACTATTTTGGTTGTTGACCCCTACTAATTCCTTCCCCCTAACGCCCGGAACCTTAGATACCGGCTAAAAACCTTGATTAGTATTGGATCATTTCATTTACGGGCCATAGAGATGTGAAATCTACGTTGTTTTTTTGATAATCACCCTCTGGTCATCAATCCTGGCAATGGAATATCCACCATTTACGGATGATTTTCCTCATAAAAAATCAATCTAATTTAGTGCATTTTGCCCCTTGGAGTCCCAACTTCCTGCGCCGCGCCGCGCCTGCCCCAGGTTCGAGTTCTCTCCCCACGGCCGCATCCAGTTCTGCCAACTGATTCAAACGGCACGGCACCAAGCGGCCCGTGACGATGGCGATCACCTCGGCCCGGTAAAATGACATGGAATATATACGTAATCATTGTCTAGCACTCTAGTAATATTAATAATACCACAGGCATATACTATTCTAATATCCATATTATTGGAGAACAGTAAAAGTAATACAGACAATAGAAATGATAATCACAACAGTCGTGGTCATTGTCATTCTAGGGATGTAATTACCAATTATAGGATAGAATCATGCTCCTGTTAAATATGTACATTTGATAGGGATGTATATCTTTTTCTATGACATATCATTGTTCATTAGATAAAATCAAATTGACACTTGTTGTTATGGGCAAAACTGATATAATGTAAAATAGAAAGGATAATGGTGTGTATCTGTCTTGTTGTGACTAGAACATGCAATGGAGATATTATGGGATGTTAATAGGATATTGATGCAAATCTCGTAGGGTCTATTAACAATCAACAACAAAATGTAAAGTATAAGGAGGTATAAAAGGGGTATACTGTATACCCAACAAAACTGAGATCTGATGGAATAGCAACGAGCCAATAATAATAATAATAATAATAATATACTATAGGGCCTATAGGGATAATAGGGGGGTTTTACTATTATATATATATATATATAGCCAAATAGGATCAAACAGGTATATAATTGTGATGTCACAGGAATATGTAGTCTGATGCAGATATAGTGGGATCTAATCCACCCAATCCAGTGTAAACACCCGAAAAATGGTTTGGTTTGTGATGGTTTCTGTCTTGGATGCCAATATGAGCCAACCACAAGCTCGTTGAGTCTTGGGCGAATCTGAGCCAGCTACCAGGTGACCCCGTATCACTGGGTTTCTGAAATCCTCATGAAATTAGACTTTTTTGTCACTGTCCTCTTTCCATTGCTAGCCAGCCCCTTTTTGTTGCCATTCCATCTTCCTCGCAAATTAGAATCTTCATGAATCTTTAATCAGCAAGAACCCAACCTGTTCGTGGAGGTGATTCCCCCTAAGAACCACCATGTACATGAGGCTTAACCCCATCTGAACAAACATGCCCGTCAATTTGGGATCATCATCATCATCATAATAGTTGCTGCAAAACATGTTGAAAGTAAAGAAGATATCTGTCATGGGGTTGGGACTCCATGGCTAGTATAGTAGGGACAGTAGGGACTATGGATAGATTTGTTCGATCTTTGCTCCCGAACCATGCACCCCTCCCTCCCTTCACCACCAGGCAGTTGAGGCATCAGGGGCCATCCCAACCAGTGGTGCCACCAAGGTGCCACTTCGATAAAGGACTCGCCCCGCGTGAGGTGCTCCTGCAACGAGCTGCTGCCAGGCCCTTCCAGCACCGCGATGTGCGAGGCCAACAGCACTTCGGGCATCCCGGGGCCTGGTTGGGGAAGGTGGGGTGGATTTTCTTCGGGGGGGCAGGCTATTTGTGGGACAATGATGTTAGTGTTGTTTCCTTGTAGACTTCAAATGTGGTTTACAGATATGCATCTGAGATGCAAAAAGGGATCAAACATAGGGGTCTTTAGCAAGCAAAGGTGGTGATAGAAGTGATAAAATCCATGGTAAGTGATAAGGAACTCTCAGGAACTGCTTGATATGGCTGGCTTCCATCATCCATGCATCAAAAACGACAACCCTCAGGTATCTTACTCTACCATCGCCAAGTGCTTGGCTCATCCAAGACGGGCATTGACCACCATCAATGGCTTCCGCAACCACAATTTTGGATCTGAACCCCACAATCATGACTTCCAATCATCTTTCTCCACAATCATCTATACACTTGGTACACATATTTTGCAAAATGATTTGGAGCGACGAACAGCTACAGAACTGGGAATTTAAAGCTCCGACAGCCGCAACCCCGCAGTCACAACTGCCCCGACCTTCGATCCCTTTCGCAACGCAAAAACCCACTGGCATGCTGTCGGTACATCCGCCGGGGAGGCTTTCCAAGGCCTGGCAGGGCTTAACATCACGTCTCAAATGGTTCACTTCTGGGGAACCATTCTCCACAAACAGCCCATCAGCCTAGCAGCTACATTTCGCCAGTCACTTTATCAAGTTCAACTCACATTTTTGCGCATCAAAATTGCGCATCTGGGCGGGGCAGAAATCGCACACTTCACCGTCAGCTTCCCCACCTTCTCCAGCAGAATCAGCTGATTTTCGGATGGAACCGCACAGGATAAGGGGCCAGAAACACTCGCCTGACGAGCAGAAATACCCATTGCATGATTTTACATGTGTTCCTTTTCCAATTTAGAGCCAAAGGGAAACACTTCTGCAGCTCCTGAACAAGTCGTGGTCTTGCGGGCAGTGCCATTGGGCACCCCCAAACATTTTTTGAACTTACAGGACTTCATATTGACGGTGAAGAAATGGTTCCAGGCAATTGAGACATTGTTACACATTGTCATCTTTTGATGCTTAGTCCTTTTGGGAAAAATGGAGGGGGCCAACTGCCACCCCTGTCTTCATTGTGAAAAACGGAGGTTCGCCCAGGCCCGTTTTCTCATCAACCAGTAGGAATTCAAGTGACATCAACCTGCTCCAACTTTGAACCAACCATGACCCAACCACAGCAACTCCCCCAAATCGCGGCTAAACTTGACTGGCCTGGAAAACTTTCCATCCAGCTGGTTTTCCCAGAAGTTCTTGACTTCAAAAACACCGCCCCCACCCCCCCTCCCCCTTGAACAAAAACAAAAAAAAACATGACCCACCACCAGCTCCGCCAATATCCACAGAAATTGCTACCCCAAGCATGGTTGCTCCCAATACCCTGATTACAATTACAGGGATTGTAAAGTAGGTAATTCATGAAAAAAACAAAAAACATATCAATTTCCACCACCAAAGTGGCTATCATCCACCTATCTTTGGTTGGAGCAAACCCATTATACCAGTGAATTTCTGGATGATCATGGATATGATCATGGGCTTTGGGATAACCGACATCATGTGAGCCAAGCGGCTGAACTCTTGGGCGTCTGGCAGTGTGGCGTGTGTCCATAGGGCGTTTGGCAGTTGGTCAGGCGACTAAGCGGCGTTGTCGCATGCGAATGCGCCGCCGAGACAGGCAGGGAATGCAGGTCGCCTGCGGGTGGCAGGTGGCTCCAAACAGGTATTTCTGAGTCAAAATCTTGGAAAATGATGAAACATGTAGGTTGGAATTGAAACCATTGTTTTTTGTCAAATGGGGATCATCATTAGTTGAAAAGGTGTCAAAAACCAATTTCCCAAAGATCATACTTGGTCAAATGGGATAATAAATCAGCCACTCGCACAAGTAGGGATCGAACATCAAAGGCGTCTAAAACAACCTGCTGGCACCACATCAAGCCGTACTTTCTCTTGCCAGGTTATTTCCTATTGGAGTGTAATTCAACATCAGCTGGATAATGGTCATAGAATCTGGCATTGAAGTTGAACTCATAGAAACTTCGGTGATATTTGTTCTGGGATTCAGCATGGAGAATCTGACTGACATCATAGCATCAATAGAACCACACCTATGGTCACCTTTTGGCATCCAGCCAAGTAATACATCATTAAATATGTTTTCATTGTGAAAGTAATGTCTACATCATGTGTATATATATATATATACGTATAATATATATATATATATGTGTGTGTGCATGTTTATATATGCAAATACTATGTGCATATGTATGTATGTGTATATATATATATATATGCATATGTTTGTATATATGTATGTGATTATCTGTGTATGTGTGTGTGCGTTTGTCCATCTATATATAATGCGAAATAGTAAAATACAGAATGTGTATACATATATATGTATAATTAATGTGTATAGATAGACAGACAGATAGACAAACAGACAGACAGACAGACAGATAGATAGATAGATAGATAGACAGTAGTTACCTATATACATATATATATATATATATTCAAATATTATATTATATTAAATTATATATATATATATGCACTTCATCTACCCAACTTTCATCAACTTCTAAAGAATCCCATTGGAGCACCTGGCAGGAAGGACACGTAGATGGGCCGATAGGAAGCTCCCAGCAACATGATTGCAGAAGACACCGCCGGTGACGACTTCTCCTGGAAAGCAATAGCAATGGAAAAACTGGTCAAATTGCCCTTGTGAAGCCCAGAATCACTGATGTTTATGGATGTTGCTCCCCTCTAAATATGGTATTTCAATGTATTTTTTATTGTTTTGAATGGTTTTTATCCATATCCAAATCTACGGAAAGCTGGGGATGTTTGAGTAGGGTAGATCTTTGCGGTTTCGGGACCTCTAGTCCCGAGGTGTTGGTCATTTTGAACACGTTCTTCCACTGTCCCGTTTCAAGAACCACTTTGGGGACTCAACGAGTTTAGGTGCAAAGCCTTGGGAGGTTTTTCAATCATGTTGAGCCATATTTGCGGCCAAACAGCGGCTCTAAACAATTATATTCATAATATGTATATATATATATACATATGTGTGTGTGTATGTATGTATGTGTGTATGTATGTATGTATGTATCTATGTATCTATGTATCTATGTATCTATGTATCTATGTATCTATGTATCTATGTATCTATGTATCTATGTATCTATGTATCTATGTATCTATGTATCTATGTATGTATGTATGTATGTATCTATGTATCTATGTATGTATGTATGTATGTATGTATGTATGTATGTATGTATGTATGTATGTATGTATGTATACATGCATATCTATATATATATATACATATATATATATATACGTGTGTGTGAATACATATCTATCATATGTCGTCCTTGTCCTGGTGACAAATCAGGATCATCGCAGCAGTCTATCATGTTTCCTTTTGGGGTACCAAACAGAGACAGAGAGAGACAGAGAGAGAGGCAAATGACTCACTGAGGTAGTCATCACAAGGATGCCAGAGATGCGCTGGGGAAATCGGGAAGGAAACAATACTTGCTCCGTTTCAATAGGTGCACCAAGTGAACTTTTATATGGTTGTCCTGCCACAGATCCAATACCTTACATTACACCTATAGATTCACAGTGGCAGGAATCTGCTTTGGTGAGTATCCACATGTATGATGTGCCTACATTTTTTGCTGGCGGTTTTCAACCCATTAGAAAAAAGAAACCATTTGTGTCAGAGTCCTAGGTAGGTATTGAACAAGATAAAATGTGCAATCATCAGCCAGTTCTTCTACTGCACTGTTTGGCCCACCGAAGAAATATGCAAGTGAATACAAGTGTGCACTACATCTATTACCAGTAATTTGAAAAACCCAATCATAAACCTCTAATTGAATTGGTGGCAACTCTACCCCCGTTTGACACTCACCATCAAATCACCATCAAAATCTCCATCACATCACCATCAAATCACCATAAAAATCTCCATCACATCACCGTGAAATCCGTCATCCCAGTCTCCTCCAGGATGGATCGCAAGGTCTCCGCCGAGTCATCGGCCCCAAAAACCAACTGCAGGTCCTGACGGGCGCCAGAAATCATGGCAGTCTGCAGAGATTTCTTTGGGGGTTTGAGCCATGTTAAGCCATCAGAATTGGGGTCAATCATTGGGGTTGAAACAGAAAACATGGGAGTTGATTCAGTTTCAGCCACAAGGGGTCAATGGTTGGGTTTAAGATAACACTATGATATTCAGTGAATTTGTGGAAAGCAACAAACTCTGCCAACATCTATAAGGATTTGATGGTGATTTACCATGTTTTCAGTATTTTTTAGTAATGTTATTGGTCATTATTTGTTGGAAATTATGACCTTCAATGGGTTCAAGGGACAACTTACTGGCACATCTACAGGGATTTGGTGATGAGCCAACGGTGATCTTTAACGGAAACTTTGCACGAAACCCGTGGGTCTTACCTCTAAATCTAAAAATGTCGAAATCGAACCCATATATGATTTGGTAATTACATATATGTATACATGTATTCGGCAAAGCTCCTGCAATTACATCAGCAGGTCTGCTGATGATACGGCGAACATACGGGACTTCAATCCCTGTAAATATGTCTATCATCTATCTATCAAGTCTGCTCAGCTTCTACAAGCGGCAAACCCAGTAAGATTCTATGCAGGTCGCCTGATAGTCTGTTTGGAAAATCTCTGATGACCTTGGGTGCAGTATCCCATCAGCAACTTCTTAAGAAGCTGGATTTCATATGCCCTGTTGCTAGCTAAAGCTGAACACCCAAATGCTAATTGCAAACCATTCCCACCAGAAATGGATAGAAGTGGTTGGTAAAAACCTGTGCCATCTCCAACAGGTAGGTTTATGGCAGTAAGTTTGCCACAACGATTTTCTCCCCCACGGCCATCCCTGCACCGGTCCCTCGCTTGCAGCCACTGGATGCAGGTGAGATTGGCCAACTGAGCAAAGTCAGAATGGTCTTGACCCTCTTCGCCCGCCATCAACGACTGGAACCGACCTGCCACCAAATCATAGCTAAAACGCTGAAACGGTCGAGAGCCAAAGTGAAGCTTACTAACTTTTAATGTTTACCCTCCCCTATAGTGAAACATGGCAAGCTGGGAAATCTTGGACAAAGTGGAGCTTTTAAATGGTAAATAGTTTTAGCAGAGAAAATCATCGAACTCCATGGTGGGTTTTCCAGCAAGCCATGTTCGATTAGGCACCTGGACCCTGAAGCCAATGGGAAATAAAACTATCACCCAACTGATTTGCACCGCGGACCACAAAAAGTAAGAATGTTATGGCCAAATGTTGTAAACAACAACAAACCAATGAACTCTGATAAATATCGGTTTTGTGGTAGATGTACTTTTGGATAATGATTGTGTAATGGAGGCTGGAAACCAACTCAAGGGTTATACATATCCATGGTTTCCATTTTGGTGGTAAACCTTCGGTTTTTTGTTGCTTAAATTGGATGAACATTTCAACTGAGCTAGATCCACTTGAGTCGAGTGGCGGGTTTCCGCCGCAAATCGTCCTCCGGGGTCCGCTGGAAAGCCTGAGACAACCGACTTGGGAAAAGGATGATGTGACTATGACCATGTTAATATTAACAGTAATAACATTATTAACAATAACATATTGTGTGCGCATGTGTATATATGAATATTCTATAGAACTATACTTTAGAGAGTCTGTAAATACGTGTGTAAGGGACTAGATATTCTGTGCGTGTATGCATGTGTGCGCGTCTCTCTAGTGTACAATAGTATACAATAGTTATATCGCTGTATAGATAGTACACACACACACACACATATATATATATATACACATATATACATATATACATATATACATATATATATAAGGGGGTTTCCTAAAATGGAGGTACCCCAAAATGGATGGTTTATAATGGAAAATCCTACTAAAAATGATGATTTAGGGGTACCACCATTTTAGGAAACCTCCATAATATTCCAAAGAATCCAGAACATAGGTTTGCTTGCATAGTGATTACTTTAGTACTGGAAATGACCAGGTAGGGACTCCAAGAGAAGACACCGTACAAAATCATGAATACAGAGTTTACATCATGAGTTTACCCTCCATGTAACCCAAAAAAAACATCCGGCAAATTTGGAAGTCCACTTCTAGATGTTCTGGTATAAAAACTTAAACAATGGATGGCCGCCCAAAATTGCCAAACAATATAATCATTTTTTGTTGGAAATTGTTGAAATCCAAAAAACGTGAGTGTTATTTTCAAGATTTTTATGAAGGGAATACTTGCAACAAGCTCATCAATTGTCTGGGGCAAACTAAGGTTTGCCTATATTTTCCTTAAACCAACCGAATGAAAATTACCAGAGTAATCAATGCCCGCTGATAATAAATACACCCACGAAACATCACCAAACCATAGTTTGATGTTGGATCTATTCATGTTGGGGGTCAATGTGGTTGGTATCTGATCTTAGATTTAAGCTACAAAATTCCATTGCATGATGGTTACACCATATTGAAGAAAATATGTGTGACTGTTGGATGGTTTATACTCCTATCATTTTCCAATTGGAGTACCAGAAAATACACCATCATCAGGCTGTCTTTTTCACCACGTGCCTCGCACAAAGTCAGCTTGGCCGTCAGCATCTACCTGCTATGGGAATAATCATGGGGAGAATGAGATATAACATATAATTGTGACTATTATGGGGATATTATATGGTTGAACTTGTGAGGATATAACAATGAACCATGTATCTCCCAATGTACATCTAATATCCCAATTATATATACCATGATATTAGTATATTAGATGTGCATTGTCATAGAGGACCATGTATCCCTATATCTGCAATTTAAATTTATGGGAATAACCCACTAGCTTAAAGATATAATGGGGATAAAACATAGTATATGGATGTATATGGCCATAAATGAGCTTTGGTGTGTCTGAAAATGGTTGGAAAGAAATTATGTAAATGATGATAAACCATAGCTTTTTTCAGCACATTATTTTCAAACAACCCACAAATGGAGATTCTAGCATCAAACATGTGGTTTTCCTGGTCTTCTCTGATAATCTAACTTCGCAATGGAAAACCCACGATTTTCAACTTGCAAACAAAATCTATAGGGAATCGATGACTGTTTCGTATCTTCACCTCGTCGTCCAGTCAAACATGCCCATGGAGAATCACCAATTTGTTCCATTTGCCTACGATTTCCCTTGAGTTGAAGATGGTGGCTTTCCGTCGCCAAAGGGTAGTTTCACATAACTCTCTATATATATATATATGTATAAAATATATATATATATATATATATATACATTCATGCAACACTTATTGCTCCTTTCGGGTCCCCAGCTGGTCAGTTTTGGCAACTCGTTTGACCCTAAAGTGTTTATTTTTTCTCTGGGTTGGAAGGCGTTCACTTAATGCCGTGATCGTCCATGATCATCCCTCACCACCCCACCCAGCAAAAAACAAACTTGGTGGTCGCACTGCTGGAATTACCATTTCTATGATTTTTCATGGTTTTTACAGATTGTTATCCGCCTTATGTACTCTTGATGGATTGTATATAGTTCTCACCCGCCTGACAAAAAAAAAAAAAAAAACATTCCCAATTTCGAGGTGCTTTGCTGGAATTACTTGCCATTATCTCTGGCGATGGTGACATTTAAACTACAAATTGGGTTTATTCACCATTCAACAACTGCGAAAGAAACATGGGGTGCATGTCCAAAAAAAAACAACTATAGCTTTTCTGATGCTGATAGTAGTTGCACATCCCAAGTCAACTGTCCATCCATCAATCTTGATTCAATCAATTTCAATCCAAATGGCCTGGTAGAAAATCGCCATTTTCTAGTGGATAACATGGTGTGACACCCATTCCATTCGTTGGCCCCGCGCCTGCCGCGGTGGTGCCCGCAGTAACTCTTCGGCTGCGGCGGCCAGGACCAACTTCTCCGAAACGCGTGGGAAGTAGCGGCTGATGGGCCTGGAGATTGTCAATGGATTGTGTTTTTTTTTGTGTCCCGGAAATTTTGACAGGAACCAGCTCATATTTCAAACCATGGGGATTGGGACGTGGTAGACCCAAGAATAAACCATCAATGTGGGGGAAAATGTTGACCCCACATTTCGGTAAATTTGGGGACGGTTTATTCGGTTTACCACATGACTATACCAAAATTGAAGGTTGGAAAAATGCACTTGAAAATGGCCAGGTAGAGTGTTTTTGGGTATGCATGCATGTAATATCATGTAATGCTTTATGTTATATTATCCTATATTATCTTATGTATGTACGAACGTACATATGTAAGTATCTTACATGAAAGTATGTAAGTATGTATGGGTGTAGGTATGGATGGATGGATGGATGGATGGATGGATGGATGCTTGCATAGGTGCACATTTATATAAACATAAATATTCATATGATTCATATATAGTGGAAAATTGCAGTTTATGGCGATCTGGCTAATCAAATACGTTGATCTCATGAACAGAACTTCGGATGCACCAAAGCTACTGACAGCTCAGTAAAATGTTTGGGGTTCCCTTGGACCTTGGATGTCGATCAAAAACCAATGCCCTAAGCTTTTGATGCCTGAGACATTGAGAAAAATAGTCACATGTGTCAAGTTTTTTGTCACTGTTCAGTATTTTTGTATGGCCCGCAGTTGCCAAGAACTTCTGTAGAGATACAGTCCAATTCTTTGCTGAGGAAACCCTCTTGGAATCACCGCCAAGTAGCACCGCCGGTCTCAGGAAGGACATGGGCATCGCAGAGCCCCACTCAGAGACATCCTGGGGATGGATGACATCTGATGACATGGAACGTGGCAGGGTCGGATCCTTTTTGTGGGGTTGAAACCATTGGTTTTGCTGATGAAATCCCAATTGTCATCACTGAAATCCGACTTCACCCCAGTCAGTTTTCCCAGTCATACGCTTCCTCATTTTCCAGATCAAATCTCCACGGGGTAGCCCCCAAGGCCCCAAGGTTCCCGAAGGTTTCCCAAGTTTTCATTGTTGGTTATATTATTTTCATTTTGAGTTCCCAATAATTTCCCAAAAATATTAAACCAATGTGGATTTATATGTTATTAATTTATGATGCGATTTCCTTGGCTGATTCTCTATCATTCCCACTGATGATTGAATAATGAATATTATTTCCCTGCTAAATATCCTATGATCATCCCTAACAATCCATATAAATCCAGATAAAACGATAAAACCACAATATAAACCATGTATTCCATGGGTGGTTATTTCATGTTATTTCTATTACTTATTAATTTAAATCACCACTAGATCTATATCCCCATGAAAATCCCCATGATCTTTTGAAGATTGAAATCATCCCCAGCCGGAATTTCAAAATGATCATCCCATTGTCATACCGGTACTCCATCATATTCTCCACCATATAAATCCACCAGTTTCCCATGATATATTGAGTCATATTAGTTACTCAACCGTATAATCCTTATCTTATATTACTCAATACTATAATTACAGTTGCTGGTGAACTAACATAAGTACGGAAAATCACCATGTTTCATGGGAAAATCAACGAACTAAATAGCCATTTTCAATAGCTACGTTAGATTACCAGAGGGTAGTTGCTGGTAATCATTGGAACTCCCACCATAAATCCCACTATCATTGGATTGGCTAATGGGAAAATTTACCGGAAACCTCTATATTTGATGGGAAATTCCATGGTTTCCTGTAACATTTCCCTTAAACCAACCATAAATCCCACTAGTTCCCTGCCTGGCAGGCGCTGTTCCCAGCTTCATAGATACAGCGCGTGGCTTTTCCAGCCGCCGCAGCCCCACGCAGCTGGGCCACCACTGCGGCATCCACGGGAGCGCCTGGAAGGGATGGGGGCTGAAAAATGCTGCACCATTGAAAATGGTGGTTTTAACCATGAAAAATGTGGATTTGATATGGTTCAAAATGATTTGATTTGATTTGATATGATGAAAATACGATTTAACCCCTGGCAAAGGGGATTGAATCAACATATATTTGGATTGATGGGTGAATTAAAGAGAGTTCTGCGGGTAAGTAGGCGGATCTACATTTGGATGGCTGAGCATGGATCAATTTACAGTATATCTGGCTGGTCCATCTTATAGGACCAGAACCAGTATGGGAGATAACCACCCATAGGACATCAATGGAAATCATGGGGTATAACAACATGATTTGGATTAAAGCTATGTCAATGTTAAAGAAAATATACTATTTATCGATTTTTAGGACCGTTCGAATCTGAAACTTCCAAAACATCCAAATGACATTTGTAACTGACCGCAACTTGACGCAGAAAACTGTTGATTTATGATTTCATCAGCAACATTGCAGCACGCTGGGGCTCAAGATTGGGAGCATTGGCTTGCTGGAAAACCCCATCTAGTTCTATGATTTTTCCAGCTAGAAACCTCCATTTAGTTCGGATTTTCCAGTTAAGCCTTGTTTCATTAGCGGAGGATCTGATTACGGGAGGGTTGTATAGCTTTCATCATGTTCTCAGGACTTTAGCCATTAATTCCAAACGCATTTTCCATGGCAAACCTTAGCTACCCTTCCACCAATCCAAACAAGTTTTTCAGTGTAATGTAAAGGATTCTTTAATATGCCAAAAAAGTGAATATGACATACCAAATCACCACTTTTACATTGTTTCACCTACACTTTTTGCCACCCCCATCCATCCCTGCCTGGAGACACTACGAAGAAAACGCAGCGGCACTCGGTTTCTGCGATGTTCACGCGGCCGGGCTCGTTTTCGTCGCCTTCGTGTTCACCTGCGTCGGTTCGGTTCGCTGAAAGGGGTAGGTTAGGGGAACCCGGTGAAGATCTGCAAGGACAAAACCTGGAAACAAAATGAAGCAAATGGGATCATCCCACTAGGTGCTTGATCATGCATCCTCCATTCTGAGTTCTTTCGAACATCTCTGAAAATGTTCTGAAAACATGGGGAAACCCCAAACTCCGGTGCTTCAAAGTAGAACAAGAACAGCCGTTATACATCGTTATACTGCATATACTTCCCCGCAAAGCAAACAACTTTCCCAACATGGATTTTGAGGTTTACTAATCTGTTGGGAACACTGCACAAAAGAATCAAATGTTGGGAAAACCTATAAATCCATTGCTTCAAAGTTGAAGGGATTGGCCAAAAACAACAAATGAAAAGAAGCATGGCAAAAATCCCCTTTCCCAAGTTTTTTTTCTTCAGTTTTTCTTGTACCAAATCTCAAAAAAGCTTTGGTCAGTAAAACTCATACTAAGTTACTAGACTCCCACCATTGAATTAGTTCGATGATATTCGATGATGTTCTCAGCTTGAAACCTCCATATAGTTCAGAGGTTTTCCCTGGTTTCCCATTGATTTTCCCATTTTTCAGCCGGCCTGTGCAGCTGAAACCACCTCGTTCCAGGGTGCCCGCCAAGCGCCGTGACAGAAGCCGGTCCTGGGAGTGTTTGGCGCAAGAGTTTGACCAATGGCGACCGGTTTCCGTGGTGAACGAAACACATCGAAACACCAGTAAGTTGAGATATAACCTCTATACTCTATATAACTATATTTGGTTACGTATGTGTATATATATATATATATATTTTTCCACTTATAACTGGAACTGCACTTCCAAGTATGCAACAGAAATGGGTTGACCTGATTTCTGATGATTTCTAATGAGTTTTGATCTTTCAAAACCTGGATGCTCATGGATTTCCACAAATGCAAGCCTAGCAGCCCCAACATTTGTGGATTTTCTCCGGTCAGGTTGTGAAGTTCACGCAGGATGCATGGTAAGAAAACTCCCCGCGGGAAGCAGCGAGAAAAGAAGTCCGATTCCATTGCGATGACTAGTCATACAATTCTCCTCAAAACTTAGATCATCATCCCATTTCATCCCATTTCTAGGGTTGAAAACAGCAAATGCTTGAAACCACAAACCAGCCATGTGCTGTTAATGGTTCATATCCCACAACATCCATTGTTCATGGTTTAATCCATCATATTTTGACCTATACTTTCTTGCCTGAAGCCCCCGAAAGTGCTATGTTGAACTTGGAAGCAGCATGAAATCACCAACTAGCTTTAGTGATTTATAAATATCGTAACATATAGCAACCCCCGAAGGGAGAGAAGTTCGTAAAATCCTACTAAAACTGTGATGACATGTCCATTTCCATTTGTTGGGGGTTGCTATAAATTCTCATCATTTTATCTCCCCATCGTTGGTCACCTCCCCCAGCGGCTTCGTAAAGGCTCCTGATCATCACCGCCATTGGAGATCCCAACCACGTAGATGTCTGCATGGCTCCGCATCCGGCCTGCGGCCAATGGCCAATGGCTATGGTTTTGGTCGGAAAGATCTGAGGTGGTGATTTGGAGAGTAAAAAAAACGACCCACGGGGTTGACATGGGATTATTTGCGGAGCGGGGGGAACGTTTCATATTGGTGACTTGGAAAGGAATCCGGAAAGTGAATCACATGAAAACCCGAGTCAAACATGGTGGGGACAGTGGCTTCTGACCTCGAAACATCCCTTCCAAATCCAAGGCTTTGGCTATCGCTGGTCAGGCTGTGAGGACTGTAAACACTAGCACAATGTCACAGCGGTGTTGCTTGGGTGCTGCTTGGATAGATTTGGAAAATGTTTGGAATATATACCTCAAGTGGATTTGCAAGGGGGTTCGGAAGCATCTTCTTCGCAAACATCAACTTTTGCTTCTGGGAAGGAGCCACCATGTGATGTTTAAGCGCCCCAAAATTGGGGAAGGACCCCAACTGACAAGTGGTCCTTGAATTGCAGTCTTCAGTTTGGGACATCCGTCCAATCCTTTCCGGCTACTATGAAGTAGATCCGCATGCCACCCCTATGAATTAATCATATCCAACACATACCAAACAGAGCTGGTGGGCATTTGATACTACTAGGGGCGGATCACATAATATGTAACCCATGTTTTCTGGATGAATTACTGGATTATAATTTGTGTGTGTGTGCGTGTGGTTTCGTTAGAAAAGATACATTCATAGTTCAAGAATGAATATCATACTACATCATACTACCACCTGTACACCCATCGAATTCTTCGAATTCTGGTTGATGCTCAACCTTACCCTATGGTTATTTAACATAGCCATGGAAAATGGCTAATTTTGGATGATTTTCCCATTAAAACCTCCATTTATAGGGGATTTTCCATGGCTATGTTAAATAGCCGAGGTGCTGTGCTTTTCACAGCTTCGCACGCATCGAAAACTGCCCCAGCCGCGCGGCCGCGAAGCACGACGCACGGCTGGGACCAGTTGCCGGTGATTCTGTCGAGCCAATGTTGCGCCGCCGGGGGTTGTCCGTTCCTATGTTGGGGATACGGGATATCATGGGTATATCATGGGGATATGTACAGTTACCGCATGTTTGTTCATGTTCTGAAACTGAAGGCATGCTTCATTTTGAGAGCAAAAATAGTTGGGATGTGTACGAATAAGGTCTGATAAATACTTGGGGATGTAATGGGTATACAATGGGGATTCGTATACTATGTGCTGACAATATGATTTGCGGCTGTGCCTGAGCACGGGGGAGATCCAGCATGGCCATGTGCGGAGGGAAAATGATGATCAACCATCTTGGGGGCACCATCGTTCAAAGAAACCCACATGCTGAGTTCCAGCTTGGATGGTGTGATGAGCTTCGGGCCGGAAGATAGACTCCATTCTCTTGGGAATGTGGGCAGGGGATGTGACTTGCTGGTTCACCCCAGTAAGTCCCCCACCTCTAACTGGACGCTACTAATCCCACCTATGACTGGGCTTACAACCCATATATTACATATATCATACAACCTACATGAGTCTACATTAAACATCCTTAAACCGCGAAAGCGAACTGGTATGATCCATCAAGTCCGATACTCAGAGAATTTTCATGTTGACAACTCAAATCAGTGCCCCGGTGATCCTGAAATCTTGACACTTCCCAGCTGTGGGGCATCCGGGTTCCCTAGCATCAGTGGGAACTGACTGGAGCGTGGCCAAGAACAATCTACAGTTTTCCAATGTTGCCTCACTTACTTTCAACTGCAGCCCAATAGGCCAATGGTTTTTTTGCTTCAGTGACTGTATTGTGATGATTCTAATCTGATAGCTGGCTGAAACTGTCCAATGGTTTTGGCTTGGCAGGTTTTACTAGAACTTGTTCTCTCAGACATATGCACCACGTGACCAACTATATCATATAATTACAACATGCTATACTTGTCTGATCTTGCCTGCATATGCCTGCATCTTCTTTTGATGATCTGCCACTGGTCTGCCTTTTCTCAAGTGCTCTGGGGCATGGCCATCAAACGCCATCAAAAATCACAACGTCTGGATGACCGTCAAGATCTCGGGAACCCGGTGGATGGAAAGAAATCTTCACCCCAAACACCGCACGTCGCACCAGTCGATGTGGTCCCCTGTCGATTCTCCATCTCCCAACTCCTTGTCTGGCCCCATGCGCCTGACACCGACATCTGGCAGAAAACAAACCTTCCATGCGGACTGCTGCAGCTGTTTTGGAGCTGCGCTAAGTCTAACTATGCAGAATGTAGCCAGAGGCCCTGCGAATCGTCATGTCATACAAGGTGCCATGCTGATGAGGTTGGTTCTGCCCACAGCCGCACCACTTCTCTTGATCGAAGCTGGTTCCACAGGCAGAGATGCAGTCCTGCTGGCTTGAGGACCCTGTCAAAAAGCCAAGACCAAGGGTCTGGTAAATGAAGGGCTTGAGAAAACGTTGGTTTACTCGTGTGGGTAGTTTTGGCTACAAGTAGGTATATGCTACAATACTCTATGTCAATGTCACAAGATCTTTCTGGCAGGTGTGCTTCGATCGTTTCAGGAGTTGCGTGCGAACACACGTTTCACATACATCAGACTGCTGTCAAAAACTATCATATCAATATCAATTTGAATTTCCAAAAAGGCCAATCTGAGAGAAATTGCAACAAATAGGATAGTAGGTCCAAGATTAATACTTTTTTAGAATCTAAAAACTGAGACTATGGCGAAAAGGTTGATATAATCAACCGGCCACAAATGTTCATATGCAACCTACATTAATTAGTTGGATATACATCATCTAAACCATGAGCCCAACAGTTTTTGGAGTTTTCTCAACCAACCTAGTAATTTTGCTCATTGGGGCCACTTGCGCTACCTAGCTTCGGAGATGCAGAAATCTGTTCCAGCGGAAGCACGACGAACAAAATACAACAAATACATACAAATAGATGAACCATCTACAATCATCCTGAAGTAGATAGAATGTGTTTCAATGTTTTTCAAGATGTTCACATTTTTCTAATTTCAATTGTTGACATCTTCACTTTCTAATTACTCCAGGATTAGGTCCTCATTGTCTTCAATCAAACGTTCGTTCACCAAGCGCTCCGGTGCAGCAAACATCAACACCGTGGCGGGCTCCCATTCGCGCGCAAAGGCCACCGAGAGGATCGACCTCACAGGGTCCGTGATAGCCATCAAAAACTGGAGGTTTCACCATAAAAATGATGGATTAACATGGATTCACCATGAAAATATATGATTTACCCTCTGGTAAACTAACAGTTTGCTATTGAAAATGGCCATAGAAATAGTTGATTTTCCCCGTAACAATTTTGGATTTTCAATAGTTATGTTAGTTTACCAGAGGGTAACCATGAAAATGAGGGATCAACATGAATTCACCATGAAAATATAGTGGATTTTTTTACCAGGATAGCTAGTAGCTAGGAGGATTCATGGTCTAACCATCAAACAAATGCTATTAAATATGGTAATTTATCACCAATCCATCCTCTGGTAAGTCAACATAGTTTGCTATGGAAAACAATCATATCAGGTAAATCATCGAACTAAATGGATCTAAATGGGCCATCTATACCATAGCTATAATTGAATGACCGGAGTGTAACCACCAAATATAGGTGGTTAAAACAGGGTTTATCATCATAGCGTCCACATTGTCACCACTACACCGTCCGGCAATCAAACGTGTCTGGAAAATGAACCATTTTGTTCGAAGATTTTCCCAGCGATTGAAACCTCCATTGACTCCATTGAGTTCGGAGTTTTTCCAGCTTGCCATGTTTGGTTACCAGAGGGTATGTCATAAAATATCCCATGAATCCTTACTAACCAATGGTTAACCCCAACATTGAGTGTTTTTTTGGGAGCACGGTATTACCAGAGGGTGGCCCATGGATCTCCCTGGCCATCATGCCTGGGGCTACAAAGGGGCTCACCACAAGAGACCGCCTCGGAGAATTTCTCAGGAGAGCCGAACAACATGGGAGGATTCACCAACAAAATGGGGATACAATGAGGATGTGATGATGTTTTAAAAATACAATGATCATGAGGACATAATGGGATACAATGGGGATATGACAAGAACCAATAATGGGGAGATAATTTGGTGTATAATGCGGATATTATATGATATTATGGGTTAAACGAGTCTGGCAATTAGAATAGCAATAACCATTGCGTAGTTATGTAGGGGATTGAATCAACAAAATCAAACAATTACCTGGAAATGAACCAGCATCAATATAACCAAAAGTATCAATCTATGTCATTTCATTTAACAAATCCCGAGCCTGATCTGTAAAGATTTTGATGGCTTCACACTTGTACAATAAACGCCATGGTACTAACCACCATGATGCATGGGGTTTTAAAATATAGGAAGCCCAAAAAAGATGGAACACAATACACTACATGTCATGATGAATTTAGTGATGGTGGGATTCTATGTTAGGTGATCTCATGGGATGCTTGGAGGGTTTATGTCCACTGGAAAGCTACGGACATGCAAAGTGGTCCTATTTTGAAGGTGTTGACATTTTTTGGACACACACACACACAATTGAGGTATTGAGGTGAGCCATGCAGAATAGGGGTCATTTTTGGTTCTATTTATTAGGGGTCATTTTGGTTCTAGTGTGTGAGCACGTTTGAAGATACTTGAGAATCATCCTGTATGTACTATCCTGAGTTTATGTATGTTCCACATCTAGGCAGCATGACCCAGACAACTTGATGGGTGACGTCGTGCTCCCATTCTGGATCATGAACAAGGCATCATTCATAGCTACATCAAACCACCACCCTGCAGAATTACAGTATCACATATTTAAAATTACGCTTTTATTTATCAACCCCACAGTCTTGAACGTCACATTTCAGGGATGCTAAGTGCTAAACGGCACGGTTCCCAACAGGATCAGCCAAGCGGCTGAGAGAACGAAACTTCGAGTCCTTTTTCGTATGACGCAGCTCACCTTCTTCGGTAAGCCAAGGCTTCTGGAGGATGGGACAGGCACTGATTGGTAAAGGAAAAAGATGTGGGTCCGTTTAATTCACCTCATTGGATGATACATAGCTATTATGTATTTAACGCACGTATATATATATATACATTATACATATATGATATTAATAATAATAATAGTAATAAGAATAATAATACTAACACACACATATATATATATATATAGTATAATATTCTTATTATACATACATACATATATATATATATATACATAGTTGCCACTCTCCAACGTAACTTAGCAATCCATCTACATCCCAGCCATCATTCCAGCCATCATCATCCATGCTCCCAACGCCACGGCATGGGCCTTCTTCGAGATCACCAAGCGCAACAGCTCGCTGAGCGACAGCGGCAGTTGGGAACGACGTCGACGGCTTCGACCACGAAGGATGAGGGACGAGGCGCCGGCCACCTCTCCTGGAAACATGTTGGGGTTAACGATGGTTAACAGTTCAATATGATGGGGTTATATCGTGGGGTTATATGGGATTAATAATGGGAAGTAATAATGATTAGGATTATTGAAGCCTCCATGGCTAGTTCGAGGATTTTCAATTGCCATGTTTGATTGATAGAGGATAACTGGGTTAATCATCAAAATCACTGTGATTTTCTGTAGTCAAGCGTCAAGAAATTTATTTTTTGCTGTGACCATCGCATATGGATAAACATTGCATTCCTTCAAAGACGGATAGTTGGGATTCAACATGCTTCAACTTGATTGAAAGAGAAGACGTTGAGACAAGTTGACATAACCCCACAGCTGATACGGTAGTCCGCCAATCTTTCAATCCCAAGTTCGGAAGGAAGACATAATGCCAATGTTAGATTAGCATAGATTAGCACTGTTGGAAATGCCTTGGGCGGAACTGCTGTGTCCAGCACAACATAGCACAACTGTTTGTTTTTCATTGGCCGGAGATGTGGGTGTTGATCAAATTAATAAAGGTATCTGGGTCAGCTTCAATCGCCAATCAACCGCGATCCCAACGGTGTCAATCGCGGAGGTTCTGTGATGTTCTGTGGTATCTGAAGCTATTTTGCTCAGAAAATCGTCAAAACATGGCTACATATCACAGTATATAAAGACATGGCGTGAGCCAGGGCCTACTCAGGTAGGCTGAACAATCGCGGATCAATCGCGGATCAGCCGCGAACCAATCGGGGATTTCATAGACATTTTTGGAAAATTGAAATGATCTGGTTTGTTAGACTTTGAACTTTGTTGCTCGATTCTTCTTTGCTATCGGCTCTCACTATTGAACACAATTGCCACAGAAACCCGGACATAAGTCTGACAACAACATCATGCAATATTATATTGATTTCTCCTCTTACAATAGTTGATTCAAACAAAGCAGATGCATGGTTTTGCAATCGCGAATGTTGAAATACACATGCCCTTTCATAATTCTTAGACTTGCATTTACGATCAGCTCCCATGTGAAGTGTCACTCCCTTTCACCAGCCCTGGCCTTCCAAGTGCACTTCCAGCAAACCCAGATCCAAGGAGTGTTCATCGACCGAAGTGGTGTCATCTAGGTTAGATTCCCCAGCGGTCACCAAAACCACCTCCTGACAGAAGGGGCAGGCATTGGCACAACGACATGACCAGGTGGCTGCCCCAATTCTCATGGAGCCACCCTATCTGATTGTGCCACGAAGGGCCGCAGGGGCCCGGTGTTTGGGGGGCACCAGTGCAATCGCAAAGCTTCACCTTCAAGTGGATGATATAGTCTAGGAAAAGTACAACATCTCAATAATTGGGTGTTTCCTAAAATAGGGGTAGCCCAAAATGGATGGTTTATAATGGAAAATCCTATTAAATGGATGATTTGGGGGTACCCCTATTTTAGGAAACCTCCAATTCTATCTCATATCACACAAAAGAACGAGAAAGAAATGCTGGTGTTTTTTTTCCCCATTCAGACTCGTGGTGTTGCAGTCCTTAAACTCACCAGACAACCATAGTCAACCCCAACAGACTGTCAAGGGGTCGTCCCCCTGCTGCTCATTGTATCATGGCCCAGTTCAGCTGGATCAAAACTCATCTGGTTGGTGCTTTCAACTTCAAAGCGTGCATCACCCATGTACAAACCATCACCAAAATTCATCCAAATATATAAGGGGCAACATCATGTAGCAACAAACGTTTCATCAGAACACAACAAACACAGTTTTAGCAGAAAGCGTGCCTCCCCTAAGCTACCCGTCTTCAAAACCCCGTTTACCAAAACTAAAAGCCGCAAACACCACTGCCCCAAGACTTGGGTTCGTCTGAAATAGGGCCCAAAATACTGATCATTCATCACTTTCCTCATTAAGATAGCCATTGGAGGTATGCTATGACCCACGCCCATACCCCACCTAAAAAGGCTATGGGCCATGGAGTTAATGAACTAGTTGGCGAATGGATTGCAATTCGGGATAGTTGGTGGGTTATAAAGTTATAGTTAATCCACAAAAAGTAACCAATTGTGTAGCCAATCCCATGGTCCATCTGAGAAGCCCTCCCAGTCCTCTGGTTTTCGGCTCTGCGCCGCCGCCAGCCGCAGGGTCAGCTCCAGAATTTCCTCCGACACCGGCGGCAGCGACACGAACAGCACACAGCGCGGCGCCCACACCGGTCCCGGTGCCGGGCATCGGGCCGGGGCGCTGCGAGGGCTGCCAGGGGCCAGGTGGCCCCGGAGCACTTTCCAAGTGATGCCCTTGAGGTGGAGATTCTGTACCAAGAGGTTGGCAGCGCAGGACAGGTGATGTGAATCATTATGGCCTTCCAACTGATTCAATTCATCTAAGATTCTGAGATCCAGGAAGCCACGTTTGAGGAGGAATCCTGACTGCATATGGGGAAGCAGGTTCTTTGCTGCTTGGCCGGCCACTGCGTGACCTGACCATAAGTGAAGCCCCTGCAGTAGCTGCGTATAGGGCAGGCGGCTTCCTCAGGCTTGCAACGAGGCTGAGGGAGATGTGGTGAGATGCAATACGGCAATGCATGTTCATGCATGTTCAACCCATCTCCGAATTACCATTTCTTGTTTCACTGTAACCGGCAGCGCGACTATACGCTTTCCCAAAATTCGCAAACCTCTAAGAGTCTATCTGGGTGTGTCTGGGAAGAAGAAGGGTAGCCAACTTGTTCTATCTCCAAATCCTCATAATTCTCTGGTTTATAATTAATTATGTTCCATGTTTTAATATTTTTCCACCATATATACCACATGTGTGCGGTATCCCCTGCCAAGCGTCTGACACCCACCTCCCCCAGCAAAATGACTGTATCATCGCGACACTCGCGCCTGAAGAGCTCCATAAGACCCGGCTCCTCCAGAGGGAATGGGACCGGGAAAACGGGTCACCCCGACAATAAAATGCGGATGCGTTTGGAGGAAAACTGGCCCTTCCATGCAAGAAAAAAAAGATACAACACCCATCAAAATCTCGGATTTCTGCTCTTCAACTTTCGTCCACCGACATCATTTCAGTCCTTTCATTCAAAGATATTGAAAGTACAAGTGGAATGAAGGTTGCCAGCGATCCGAGTACCACAAATGACGGACCAATTTCTGCACAGCAGGTGCAGAAATCGGTGAAGTATGTCTATAGCCTGGCAACCTGTTGACACTGTGTCACGCCAGAGTCTTTGGCCCTGGCTGTTTGATATTGCTTGATATATGTTGAAAGTGGATGAAAGTGTGAGGAATAGCCCTTGTCCTCAGGCAATTTGACGTGGCGAAGACAAATCACCCGTTTGGAGATGTTCCCCCATATATCTTCACAATAATTTTTGGGTTTCCTTTGAAAGAAAAAAAAACAACAATAATTATAATATCAAAGCTACCAGAGGGTAACATCCACCAATCAAATCAATATGTTTGGTTCTACACCCAAATCATATCCCCATACTAGCTGAGGAGAATCCCTAAGTTAGTTGGCTAAATATGGTGAATTATTGGTTAATTAAATACCCATCATTTCATGCTTCATCCTTTGGAAAGATTTGGAAAGTACCCAAAGTCAACAAGCCCAAGCCGTTCCTGACTGCACAGCACACGCACTCGATGCCAGTGAGCCAAAGGGCCAGAAACACAGCGCCGTTTTTCGAGGTAAAGATACACCCTGGCAGAGGCCGTATCAAGGGACGCAACTTGGGGGCGCATCCCCAGCCATGAAGTGGGCAATAACATGCAATAACCATCTTATACCCCACTTATGCACATGTGGAATAAGTCAGACACTATGTACAGAATTATATAAACAATGGATTGCAAGATTTTTAAGCAGCTGACTAACTGGGATGCACATCCAGGAAGGAATCAACCCCTAATAAGGGCGCATCAACAAGTCCTTATGGCCTTCCTTTCTTTCTCTGGGTGGCGTGTGCTTGCCTCATCCTGCCTGCCATGATACCTGTTCAATCTCCCAATTCCTAGCACTTTAGCATCTATCTATCTATCTATCGATCGATCGATCGATCGATCGATCTATCGATCTATCGATCTATCGATCTATCGATCTATCTATATCTATCTATATCTATCTATCTATCTATATCTATCCATCTATATCTATATCTATATATTCATGTATCATCACCAAGTGTTGCAATTCCAGTATCTAGAAATCTAAAGTTCAGTGAAGTCGAGCCTAATATCCACCATAGATCCAGCGGTTGGCCAAATCATGGTTCAATGCTCCCTTGTCTCCACCATAATCCTCCATTGTTCAATTTTTCACTTCTCTCACTGGATTGGAGACCCATGTAATGGTAGATACATCATATATCTACCATAATTCCTAGTTATTGGAGTTTCACTGGATTGGTTTAAGGGAAAATCTACAGGAAACCGATACATTCATGGGAAAAACCATGCTTTCCTGTAGATTTTCCCTTAAACCAATCCAGTGATTATCTCTAGGGCTTCCAATTGTGTCGGACCATCTTCCCGGTAAGAAACCACTGCCCCATGGTCAGGTTGGAGGATACTACACCACACGGACCCACGCGGAACGTCCGATGACCCAACAAGAATATGAAGCAAACCAAAGCCTCACCATCATATGATCAATTACACCATCATTGGATTTATCATTTATGATGATTTAGGTACCAGACAACTGTTTCGAGTTCACCTATAATTGGTTTCCCCCTCACATGTTTTCAAATCCAAAATCAAAACCCTTTACTGTAGTACTTACTAGTTTCTCTATCTATTCATTTTGTCCAGTTTTGTGGAGGCACGGAATATGATCGGGGCATGGAAGTAAGCTTGTTGCTTATATTACACACTACTATCATGATCTACCATTCATCTCTGCTTGATCGAAGTCTTACAAATATATAATTATATATATATATATATATATTCATATTGGCTAATGTGGCTTCAATGATAAACCATCCCCACATCACCATCTGTACGTGTGGCATAAACCATCCCCAAATGGTAGCTTTAGTCTGTTGGGTTGCGCACATACAGCAAGGATCCTGCCTTTGAAGGTGCGGTTTCTGCCTCCTTACACTTCGCAGCGCCCCCGCCATGTTCGCGCCACGCGTGCCCCAGCTGGGCCACAACAGCGCCACAACGCGACGCCGTTCGCTGAACCAGGCGTCCACCACGCGTCGCGTGTGCGGGGAAACGGCCAAGGCATCCTCGAAGTGACCGAAATAAACAGCAGAGTCACCTGGCACCGGAAGATGATGCCATTTTTCCTGCAAAAAATGGGATGAACTGAGGATTTTGAGGGGCAATTCGATCAATAAACACATTAAGTTTTATTTTAGAGGGGTGGGGGTTCAGAATTCAAAATTCCGAGACACATGGAATTCATAGTGCTTGCCATGGAATTCCTTGGGGGATCTTCTGTGATTACACAAGGTCACACTTTTGCTTGATTCAAGACAAAATGCATGGCAAATTCCCCATTGAAACCAAACAAATGGTTTAAGAAATGGCTTTTCCGTGACACTTTGGCCTGAAGATCTTGAAAGGCAAAACCTGCTGCAAAGAGATAAAACATATAAGTCCCCCACATCTATACACCAACAATGTATAAACATGAATCATACCTGTGTATGTTTTTTTTAATCTATGATGGCTTATATAGATGTTTGAGGTCAATTCTGGGTTTGTCTGAAAATCGGGTACCTGACAATCATTCACTGGTTCATCACAATTTGCCCCATCGAAGTTGCCATGTTACGGATACCCTCCAATTTCAGACACATCCAAACATGATATTTGTTGGTTAGTGGTATATCCCATTCTATCCACATCTATAATGTCTTCATGAATCTCCCTTTTCTTGGCTAAACTTGGATTTGCTTTTCCTGGCTTCCCAAGAAATATGTAAAAAGAACCTCCGAATATTCACTTTTTCCCCTTTGGAGTTGAGTTTCCCTAAATCACCAACAAAGCCCGGGCTCGAGGCACGTATCCAGTCGAGGTCTGGCCCCTTCATCTCACCAGTCGGCCCCGCGGGCTTCTGGAAATCTGCACCTGGGAGACAGAGAAACATCCCTCTCAAAATGGAAAAAAATGGGGATTGAAACATCATTGTGATCTGATCCTTTTGAGTGAGGACTTTGTTTGCTAAATTGAATTACAACTCTCACTGGATTGGTTTAAGGGAAAATTTACAGGAAACCCCTATTTTTGATGGGAAAATCCATGGTTTCCTGTAAAATTTCCCTTAAACCAATCCAGTGAGACTCCAATAACTAGGAATTATGGTAGATATATGATGTATCTACCATTACATGGGTCTCCAATAACCCAGCGTTGCCAACAGCAAGTTCCGGGCCTCCAGGCTCCGAGGCTTGAAGTCCACACTGCTGTTCGGATGTGACACATCTTTCGAGTCGAATCTAATCTAATGTGGGTAAAACAATAATAAACCACCCATTTGGGAAGGGTTTATACCACCTATTTATGGTGAAATTGGGGATGGTTTATTATTGTTTTACCAACAAGGTGTGAATACATGAAAATATAATATATAATTATGTTCAATCTAAATGTATGTACGGCATACAATGACCCAGCGAAGAAATAATAATCGAAACAAAACAAACAAGAAAACGTAGGAAAATAATGGTTATCCCTTCAAAAAATCGGATTTCAACAATACAAGGATTAACATATAATATATAATATAGAAACGTTCTCCTGCCATCCGTCATCATCTCGCCCATCTATATTTCGCACCCATATTGACCCACAATTCCACTGCGGACTGGAGGGCTGAAATGAGGCATGAACACAATCTTGCTCACATCTTCCAAGTTGGAAGCAGCATGCCTTCCAGGGTACAGTTCTCAAGTGGGACATACCCCCAGTAATCAAACATGGCAATTGAAAATCCGAGCTTAATGGAGATTCCTGGCAGGGAATTTCATGAATGAATGAGGGACTTTTCAGCAAGCCACGTTTGATTCCCAGAGGGTGTATATATGTAGCACAGTGCTTCCAAGATGGTACTTCGACGAGGTTTGCCACATATTTTCCAGGCTCCTAGCTCTTCCACCTTTTTGAGGGTTGCTATTACATATATATATATATATATATATTTATTTAGTTTGTGTGTATATATATATATATGTGTGTGTGTGTGTATAGTATATAATATGTTTGGATGAACACCGGGAGCTCCTCACGCAGGGAAGCCCTCAACAAGCCACCAGTTTTGATGGCCCATTGACTGTTGACTGGAGCTACTGCACAGGTTGCTCCGGGCAAACAAATAAACCCCTACACATCCAACATGAAACTAAGAAAAGATCAGACTTGGAAAATGATTCTCCCATGTTCACAAACACTTAAATAAAAGTGTCAAATAAAGGTTTGCTAAAATGGTGGCATCCCCAAATCATCCAAAATTCGACCATGACTTGGTATTGAAATCCATCGCTTCCAGGTTTCCTCCGCACCTTCGAAAGCTGATGCTGCCGTGTCTTCCGCGGCACAACTGACGACTGCGCAACGAACTTCGGAGGTGGCACTGCAAGTGCTCCTCCACGCCTGAGCCACCGAGAAAACTGCAGAAGTTTGGGTCAAAAAAACTGTCTTTTTTTACTGGTTATCCCATTTATAGTGGATTTTCCCATTAAAAATGGTGATTTTCCATAGCTATGTTAGTTTACCAGAGGGTATCTTTGGACATGTTAAGAATGATAATAATATAAGGATAGCCATAGCACAATCATTCTGCCATCAATAGATAGCGAGATGATAAATTGTTATTACCCTCCAGTAGGCTAGCATGATTGTGGAAAAATTGCCCCTATATAGATGACTCGCCTATTTAAAAATGATGATTATCCATAGCAAACTGTTGAATTACCGGCCGGTAAACAGTTTACACATTTTTTTGCTGATTAGATGCCTCCTTGATTATCTTTGTCATATGCTTAAGATATCTTCAATTTCCAGCATGTTTTAGCTATAAAATGGCACCCGGCCAATGGAGTGATCCAACTGAGCTGCCTTCACGATCTTCAAGGAGCTCGCCAAGCATCCAGCGCAACATGCCAGTGACAACCGCAAAAACCTTTAGATATCTACAGCATGTTGCTCAGAATGTTTTAAATCACTAGGAGATGCTAGGAGCATCTGCAAGTTGAATGGTGTGTTTCTATTCCCTGTTGAAATACTTCGGGTAGCTGGGCCCAATGTCTCCATCTGAGGTTCTCAGGTCGGCTGGGACAAAGGTGCTCTCTCAACATTTTGTTTTATTGTAAGGTATTGGCACCTCACACCACCTATCTATCTATCTATCTATCTATCTATCTATCTATCTATCTACCTATATGTATGTATATATATATATATATATACATAAATAAACAAATAAATACACACACACACATAATATATGTATATATAGATATATACATATATGTATTTATTTATCTATAAATACACCCCCACTATCCCCTAGTTACACTCCCTAAATCAAACCATGTGACAAACACATTGTACAAACATTGCCATTTTCCAGGGGCCGGAAATCATCCAGTCGTATCCTCCAAGTTGTCGAGCTACGAGCGTCCAGCTGCTTCTGGTTCGGTTCTGCAGCCAAGACCACCAAAAGCGTCAAGGGATCTTCCTGGACAAAAAGAGGATCCCCCAAGGTAGATGTGGGATCCATTTTGGGAGAACTGGCTGGATTCTTGGGGGTCTAGAATTCCTTGGGACCATTATCACTATGTTTGTTCGTAAACTGAACTGCATAGAAAGCAGGCCATGCTAAGGGTAAGGTTTTTGGCTCATTTTGGCGCGTCACAGGCTGTTCGGTACGCCAAACGAAGCTGTTCAGCCGATGTTTAGCACCACCGATTCCACCCGGGTTTCACCGGCAAGCTTCAACCTATTGCATCCTTTCAACTGAATAAATGATGCAAGTCCCACAACCCTGCTGGTGACCTCGTAAAGATCAAAATCATCGAATGAACTGGTACAAGTAGTTTATACAGTTTATACATAAGTAATTACTGTAGATCTTGATGATGTTAATCCCCCACCTGTCATACAAGATCCATGCCACCCAGTGAATGCTTGACTGCTCCACCGGCCTCAAGGGAGAGCAAGAAACGAAGGGCATCGGAGTAGGAACATGCGCCGGAAAGCTGACAGTCGCGGAGGTAGACCTCCATGGTGCCATTCCATGTTCCAGTGGTCGTGACCAGACCATCTGGAATCATCATCTCTGGGCCTGAAAATGGCCCGAGCAAGACTGACCTTTTCCAGAAACATCATATGGCAACCTGGAAATGGAAAAATCGAGGTTTATCTCGGAACATCATCAGCAATCAGCATGACGTAGAAAAATCTGTTAGGGGAGTCATTCAAAAGAAGAAACAGAACTCAAGGCCGACTTCAAAGCCCAAGAGCTCAATCGTTCCTTCAAATGTTGCAAAAGTTGGCCTCCAACTGGGCCAAACCTCAGGGCAAAGATACACAAATGACCCCCCCCCAGGGGCAATGCAACAGGCACTAGATTGTCCAATGGTGGATCATCACAATCCCCAGGTATTCTTTATGGCTCAAATGTTGTTGCCACGAACTGAAGTCCTTCATCATTTTGAGCAGGCTATGCTTAGGGGATCTTCACATGAGAAACTTGGCAAAGGATGGCGGCATCCAATTCTCTATTTCCACTGGCAGAACCCGACCGGCCATTTTGGTCCCATTTGTTTTTGAAATCCACTAATTCAAACTGGAGGCCAAACTTAGCTTTCTCCACTATAGAGTATACTCACACTATACTTCATAGGGTCGGTTTGATCCATCATTTCAAGAAAAGCATGGATGTTCACCTGAGATTGCTGTCAATCTTCCAGGAGATGTCCAACATCTCCTGTTTGCATATTTTTTAAGCCCTGTCAGGAAGGGCCGAAATTGAAAATGGGTAGTAACGAAATCTAACTACTTCGATATATCTAGATCTATGATAAATCCAATTGTTAATTGCTAAAGTTGCTGTACCAACTTCGCTATCCTTTGGGTACCCCTTCCCCCCATGGTTTCCCAGCCAAGGCACCAATACAGCGCATCCGGGCCACCTTCCCCGCGCCGCAAGGCGGTCATCCGACGCATGGCTCCGGCCTTGGATCTCGCCACGTCCCCGGCGGCGCGGCCGCTGTAGGTGGACCAAGGAGCCAACACTGCGATGCGATCCTGGTGGATTTGTTGGGGGATTTCAGGGGATATCATGGGGGATAATGGAGGATAGTCTGTGATACAGGGCATGTAAAGGGATAGAAGGGGATATATATATATATATATATACATATATATATATAACATAGTATGACGCTTCTTATTGTTTTGTTTTTTTTTGTGTTTTGATCTTAACACCAACACCATGATATGGGGGTTTGCACAGAAATAGGGGAATAATGGGTATGAAACCAGGAAACCAGCAAAAACTGGGATTCAACCAACAAACCCGGTGATATGATTAGGACCAGTAGGATATAGTTATAGTATGTTATAGTTAGATGTAACACGATATGACCAACTATGAAGGGTAATTGTAGCTCTGCAAAACGGGATGCCCCAAACTTGTGTTGTCTTATCGAGAATAAATCTGACGGTTAAAGCTACATAGTATATTATGCAACCAGCGGATTAGAAAGTAAATCCTGCAGGTTAATTTGACATGGGTTAAACAGCAACACGTGGGCATGAGGCGTTAGAATGATGGATTTTTTTTCAAAGAATAGTTGGGAAGGAAATCATGGTAATGGATGATGTTTGATGAACAACCACCTTTTTTTGATTGACCTTTCCGGGAAAGCCCACCATGTTAAGCTTGGGGAGGATCTGGGGTATGTTGGCCTGTTGGCGAAGTTTCATGCTCCGATATTCAAAGGACAGGCTGAAGGGAAAATTGGGAGGAACCTGTTTGCTTTCGCCCTCAAATGTCGAGTTCTTTGGTCAAAAAAAAAACTTCCTTTAGCAAATTCCGCGATTTTTTCCATATTCCTTGCAATGCATCATGAATGATATGAAAAATAAACCACAACCAGTTTACCTGAGCGTACCTGTGACCAGCCTTATCACAAAAAAATCAAAAAGCATGTTGCTGGAATTGGATTTCCCACATGATTACCAGGTTTTTTCTGGTGAAATCACATGGTTTGTTGGGAGTATCCCCTAATTTCGGCATATTATTTGTGGATAATATGAATCAGTTCAACTTGTTTGTTGGAATTATCAGCGTTCTCCTCAGCTGAACATCCGGCTCTCACTTTTTCCAGTTGTTCCATTTGTTTCCCGATTATTCAATAAGAATATTCCAAGCTTTTGTCTTTCTCAATGTGTTCCAATGTTTTTGTTCCCCAGAATCCGGCTGCTTTCACCATGTTTTCCGACATGTCTTTGCAATATGTTCAACTTATCACTGCCTGTCCTTGAAGTCCCAAAGCTCTGGCTGAGCCTTCAGCAAGGCCGCCATGCAGCTGAGAAAGTTCCAGCGGTTTGAAGTCCCAGCACCGCCTGGGAAATCACGGGGCATCATCAAAGTACCCTCTGGTAAACTAACAGTTTGCTATGGAAAATGGCCATAGAAATAGTTGATTTTCCCATTAAAAATATGGTGATGTTCCCATGAGTTATGTTAGGCAATACCTGAGGGTATATCAAAGTACCATCCTGGAAATACTTTTCGGCATCTGGGGGTTGCTACAGTGTCTCGTGATGTAATCGCCTAGAAAATCTCAAGCCTTTCCCTTTTCCTTATGGCAAAGAAGGAATCACATATAGTTTAGAACCAGCTATACAACAGGATGTCAAACGTCGCTAATTCATGGCTCGTACATGTGCTAATTGTCTAGATTCATGCATGTGCTGGCAGGGCTAGAATCCCACTTGGAACAACTTGGGTGACCCTGGAAGATCCTGGAAGATAGCACATGGCACATGGTTCGTAACTGGGTTCGGAGTTCAGACCATTTCAAACCCCTTGCATCACGACTTGGGGTGCAATAGAAACGATGGACCACTAATTATCTACTTGCCCAGGTGCTAAACATCTTGATTACCTTGCAGCATCATTCCGACCAAAAGGTGGCAATGTTGCTTGCCAAAAATGAGATGTTGGGGACCCATGCGCCTCGAAACAAGGCATCTGCGTCAAAGCCAAACTTCTGCGCAGTGCTTCCAAAGCGGTTGAACAATGACTCGCGATGGAACCCTTTGCGTGCCAAATGTGCTGAGAACCACAAGTCATCGTGCAAGCGGCAAGTGCTGGGGAAACCTGGATGCTTTCAGAGTTGCTCCAGGTATGGTTTTGCTCATCTTTGAGCAAACCCCGAATATGTCGTGCATGGATCAGTTGGCCCCTAAAACTGGTTTGTTGATGATTTTGGGTGCTGCATATATTGCTAAATATGCTAAATCATCTTTGAACTAGAGGAGTCTCGTTCATGACACATGTCCTCAGCGTTTCAGGTGTCCCTTGTGGGAACACATGCCCCAAACAAGAAACTTTGACGTCCAATTTCCCTTGAACATCAAATACCCCACAGAAGCTACCCGTTTCAGTATTGAATCTAATTTTTCATTTTGGGGGGCCATATGTGGGGCATTTGATGTTGGGGGGAATGGATTGCTAGCCCAGCAGCCTTCATAGTTGCTGGCCCAACTATCAAAGAACTTGCGTTGAAACAGTACCCCATGCACACCCTCCATTACTGCACCCTGTAGGTAGTGGTAGGCATGCTGCGTGGCTGCTCCAATGGCACGACCCGGCAAAGGGCCAGTGGCCGTTAAGAGTTTCTCCAGCAAGCGATGGCCGTAGATTTGATCGTCGTCCACCTGATCCATGAATTGGGAACTCACTAGAATTTAGCCAGGGGAGAAAAACCATCCAACTTTCATATGCCATATACATCCGCATACTTCCAATCTGGCTAGCTTCCATGTTTTCTTCATCCCGGCCTGCAAGATGTAGGTCTTTGGGTTCCGTTCCATCCTCAGCACTTGGTGCATGTGTGTGGCAGGGCCCGAATCCACGCAGCGCCGCAGCTGAAAGTTGTGGACCTTAGAAGCCTTGCTCTCGAGCCACTCCGGGATGTCCTGGGTGGTGGATGAAAATCCCCAGCTGTGAAGGTGGATAGCCTCCAAACTTGAAGGGAGAATCCAAGGAAAGCATGGGATTTTCTCTAGTTTACCTTGAAGTAAGGGTGGGAATTTCATATCTGCAGTAAATCCCTAGTTTTCAGATTCAGAAACACCCACATCAACAGAATCTATGGATAATTCATGATAATTCCATCTTGATCAAGAAATCCCAGTTACATTGGTTTATCCTACATCAAGGAGTGGCTTGATACCTCTACCAACCCAAGCTACCACCCCAAGACCCCAAGCTGTGCCCAGTGGCATAGATGGTGCTGTCTCGAAGGAAGGTGCGTGGCACAAAGAGGTAGATCATGTCCAAAACCCTGCGGGAGGATTGGGACAACCCTCGAGGTGAATATCGTAACAATTGTGGCAAATACCCCATGCATCCCAATGCAGAAATGTCCAGAGCATGTAAAAAAAAACACGTTTTGTTCACGTGGATTTTGGAGGATTGGTATTTCTGAAAGGGTAAGTGGGCAAGTTCTGCTAAATCACAGGCGGTTTCTGGTTGGATGGCCCATCTAAGTGCTGAAGCTCTGGCTAGTCTGTGGGCCTGTGGATGGAATAGATCCTGGGATGGATCCGGTGTGATTACCCGATCATTGGGATGGATTCAATGTCAGTATGATCTAGTTTTATCTAGTTATAGTTCTAGCTACAGTAGTTTATAATGTCAGTTGAACAAATTGGATTTATGTTGTTTAATGATACGCTTTTACAACATATGCCCACACCCCTTGAACTTGAACAACAAAGAGAGGAAAAAAAAACTAGCATAAATGTGCATTAATGGATCAATTAGTGTGTATATATATATATATAACATATACCCACACATACTTACGTCTAATCTGGAGAAATCATTAAGGAATATTCTGTATATATATATATACCCATACATACTTACGTGTAATCTGGAGAAATCATTAAGGAATCCCGGACCTTAGACGTAAACCTGTGGGGGTTGGCCATGACAGTTGAGGTATGTTCGAAGCAGCAACCATTTAGAACCTACCTGGCTGGCATCCCCATTGATATGTGGCTGATATGCATGGTATTTTCCATGTCATGTTCCACTTGTGGTTGGATAAACTCGGAGACTCGAAGTCATACCCTCTGGTAAACTAACTATGGAAAATCACAATTTTTAATGGGAATATCCACTATAAATGGCAATTTTCAATAGCTATTGTTTCAACCCCCATTAGTCAGTTTGGATCACCCAAATCCGGTTGATGTTAACAATGAAACCACCCACCAGCACATGGGGTAGAAAAACCACTGGGCCCCTTGGGACATCGACGAGCTCCAGATCATGATTGGTCTTATAAGCATACATGTATATATATATACATATATGTGCACACATACCCACCATGTTCCCATCTTAGACGGATAAATCATGATAAATCCCTATGATGGTTGGTTGAATACATATCAAGTAATCAACCACTACATGGGTTATCAACCGCTTCCTGGGATGCACATCCAAGTGCCCCAGCAAAGGCTGGGACTTGCCATGATTTCTTGGCCACATGGCAGCCATGTCAGGTCCCTGGAAAAGACTACGTCCCAACTTCAGGCCCTGTGTTTGCCTCATTCAAGTAGCCGATGTTCTCATTCAATATGATTCAAATGATGATTTCCCCAATGAAAATCGGGATTTTTTGATGGATTTTCCCAGATTTTCCCATGGAATTCTCCATGATCTCCCGATGATCCCCGTTGTGTTTGCCGGACCTGCTCTGGTTCAGCAAGCTGTCAATCACCGGCTCGATCAAGGCAATTCTCCGAGGCGTGGTGGTCATGGCCGCCACCACACGACGGCCTGTCACCTGGTCTCTCCCAATTGGTGGGTTATCCCATCAGTAAATGGATTATAGAATGGCTATAATGTGGGTTAAAACAAAAAAATCCTTTTGGGAATGGTTTATACCACCTATTTATGGCGAAGTTGGGGATGGTTTATTCTTGTCACACCAAGATTAATTAATATATAGTTATGGTTAATACATAATTATTAACTATATCAATAATAATGGATTATACACACTCGAGTTACTTTACTGTAGCGATTTTGGGAATGGTTTATACCACCTATTTATGGTGAAGCTGGGGATGCAGGGAACTGGAAAATCACCATGTTTGAAGACCGCAAATCATTGTAAAAAATCGAACTAAATAGATCATTTTCCATAGCTATGTTAAATAGCCAAAGGGTATGTAAATTCATGTCATGGTTTCCAAACGCGTCTAACACGGAACTCGATGAATCCCCAAAGGTTTCTTGAAACAGGTATAGAGACATAAATAATCACACATATATATAAATATATATATATACATATGTAAATCTGGATTGGGTTTCAAAAAATTGGGCGTGTATCATATTTCATAAATATATATATATATACCTATCTATCTATCTACCTACCTATCTAGCTAGCTATCTATCTATCTACCTACCTACCTAGCTACCTAGCCAGATAGCTAGCTAGCTATATATCTATCTATCTTTCTTTCCATCTATCTATCTATCTGTCTATCTGTCTACGTTTTGTAAGTGTTTTAATCTATCTATCTATCTATCCATCTATCTATCTATCTATCCAACTATCCATCCATCCATCCATCCATCTATTTATCCATAGATATATTTTTGCATTTATTCAAATAAGTGTATGTATGTCTAGAGGGAGTGACACACACACACACATGCAAGCACACTTGCACACAGAAGTCACGCACACACACACATTTATATATAATGTGCATAACAATGCCCTCCAAAGCCCAAACATGCTGACTCCCCGACTAGAACTTGCAGATTCACGGACTTGTCTGAACGTGGGTAGATGTTGATGGTTTTCATCATGTTCGGGCATAATTACCCTATATTCGGGCAATCTCGTATCAATTGTGTCAAGTTTTATCGGTGGCCATAAGTTGCCATCTTCGAAATGCGGCTGTGGTTTTCTACCCTTGCCCTGCCTTGAAAGCATAGCCATTCCACTGCCGAAGTTCCTGTGTGGGACCATGTCCTAGAAGATTGGCTAATTTGAAGGACACCACCCAAAATCATTGAAGGAAACCCTAAATGGTCATGTCAAAAATGGCAAGAATGTGGGTTTTAACGTGTTTCAAGAATCATTATCCCTCATATCCCCTCATACATCCCACACACACACATATATATATATATATATACATACACATATAGATCCTATTCCAAGTCATACACCAATTAATGACGTAAGCCCAATAAAACATCATCCCCAAAATGATCACTTTTGTGTGGGGTGTAAACCATCCCCAAATGGTAATTTCTTATTGCATAGGCTTTCCCACTTTATATATGCCCTGGGGTAAACAAACATAGTTATGGAAAGTAACCATTTATAGTCTTAGTTTATTTACCTATTGAAAAGGGTGAATCTCCATAGCAAACTACCAAATAACCAGAGGGTAGTTACAAGGTTAAGGTCTCCTTTACAATGTTAGGGCATATGGCATTTTCGATTATATCCCATTACATTCCAATTATTGTTGGTGAATTAAAAACCATCATATTTACCCCAATTGTTATTTATCGTGGCTATGGAAAATCACTATTTTTAATGGATAAATCATCATAACTTATCATAACCCATCTATAAATGGGCCATTTTCCATGGCTATGTTGAATAACCAGAGGGTATATGACCATTCTACCAGATCCCATTGCCTCGACTAGTTCCCGTTCACGCGGAGAACCCTCCCGGCGCAGTGGGATAAACAGATCCTGGTCGCAAACTGCCATGGAAAGCACTGGGGAAATGACGAACAATTGGGGGATCCAAACATATAACCTTACAGAAGATTGGGATTTTGGGATGTAGTTTCAGAAACATTGCCATGTGAGCTAGTTATCAGCCTTCTGATTAGTAGGTGGTTAGATGTGGTTAGCACGTGAGCTTCTAACCCAGCAAGAAACATGGAACGGCTCCAAGGGACAACTATTCATTCTCGGAGATGCTTACAGACGCCGCGGGGGAAATGCTTCTGACTTCGCACATAAACTCACATTACTCATTATTGAATTTGTTGTTACTCATCCAGCAATATTAAATAAAATGCGATAAAATTGTGTCTCATTTAGACTCTAAAAATTCTCTATATAAATGCGTTTGAAGTTGCCTTAAACATCCATCGCATATGTGTGACTTGGTGCCTAAAAAGGTCACATCTTTCTCCACATGGGATCACATGAGCCTTCAACATCCATCGCAGACTACCCTAAAATGCCAACACGGCGGGGAAATCTGCAGGTCTTTTGGTAGAAACTCATCTCTATGACTCTATAATAAGTCGATATCAATGGGGCTTTTCCCATTATGTTAAGCTTAAGTATATAAGTATATACAATATCATTGTTCGATTGAAACAATGATTGGATTAACACGTGGAAAGTAGATGCCATTAGCACCTCACGGTTGCAAATCTAATTAGCAATTCCATTCTTCATCGAACTGGCTCCTCATGTGGTAAACCCCATAATAAACCATCCCCAGAATCACCATTTTTATGGGTGGTATACCCCATCCCCAAATGGTAGGGTTCTGGCATTGGCTTTGCCGGATTGTAATAACATATAATAACTAATACTTGGCGGTCGTGTTAAGTCACCCCTTCCCGTAAAAAGTCACCCCCGCGCATGGGCACACCCGATTAGGAAGAAGTCACCCCCACTTGTAAAAAGTCACCCCTGACATATGAAATCTGCTTGGGCACACCATGCACGTAGACATTCTATGATAAACATGTTTTGCAACAATTCATTGGGCACACGCAGGTGATATGGACATTTCCTTTCATTTGAACACATGTTTGAGCTTTCAAACACCATGGGCACACCGTCAAAAGCTACTCCTATCATTTGGGGGAGTAACTGTTTTACAGCATGTAATCAACTTTGTTCATCCCTTTGTTCGATGTCTGTATTTGGTGCTTGCAGTTCTGGTGCTGCTGCAAAGTGCCGCTGCAGGGGTGCTGCTTCAAAATGCTACCGTCAGAGTGCTGTGCGCGCTTTCNAAATTCCGAACGAGGTCAAAACGAGGTACTGAACGAGGTCAAAAAATAGCTTTGGACACCCCAGCTCCCAAAAAACACAAACGTCTGAGACGAGAGATATATAACTTTTAACACCTTCCATTCGTCTGATGACTTCTGAGCCAAGCAAGCAAAACAGCATGAGAATCCCCATGTTAGCCATGCAAGCTTCGAACGTGCATGTCACACATCCAAAGAAAAACCTTGCGCACACCACGAAAAATAGAGAGTTGTCCAAGATGTCATGTTGAGACCAAAGATTTCAGAATGCAAACCTGCATGGGGCACACCAAAAGGGACGACTTTTCCCGAGGAGGGACGACTTAACCCAAGCANGATGTCATGTTGAGACCAAAGATTTCAGAATGCAAACCTGCATGGGGCACACCAAAAGGGACGACTTTTCCCGAGGAGGGACGACTTAACCCAAGCACCAAGTATATAACCATTAATCATTGATAATGTCCCATTCTATCCGATTAAACTCCCATAATAATCACCATCAATCGCCATTTATCATCATAGTATCCCATCATATCCCATTAAAGTCCAATAATGATCACCATCAATCACCATTTATCATCAGGATATTCCATTAAATACCATTCATAGGAAATATGGATACCCTATCAGCTCCCTCCGTTCACCACTGGATAGGTAGAGCTCCTTCTCAGCAAAGCCCAGGCGAAGCTGCCACCAGAGCAGCCTTGGTGGAAAAAATGGAAAAATCCTGAAAAATGCTAGACATGGCGAGTGAATCAAACAAAGTGTTGAAAAAGTCACAGGCACATTGTCCCCAGCTTTCCATTTTGTTTGAAAAATAGGCATGTCATTGGCACAACGTCCCAACCCCCCTGAACTCGCCGTGGATCCACCATCGGCACCGCATCAGCGCGGAAACGCCACCGTGGGCCAAAACACTTCGCCATGGCGACGGATCTGAATGGAGTGCGTCTTAAGGGGAACACATCCGAAAGAATGGAAATTTCATGATATAGATTGGAATGTGCATGGAAATGTCCCAAAGCAAAAAAGTAATATAAAATAGGGAATCGAATGATATTGAATCAATTGTTATTTGTTCACATAGTGATGGGAATCTAATGATATTGCTTTTATATATGTTTTTTGTTGATGGAGTTTTAATGGGCATTTTCAAAAATGGGAATCTAATGATATTGAATTTGAACGGATCTTCCTATCAAATTCATCGAGCTTCTGGGACATCTGGTAGCTCTGGCTTCTACAAAGCCCAAAATGGCAAAAGAAGTTGTCATGAAGCAATGCAACATGTGGGGACTGGTCTGTATGGATTGAAGTTTCGACATGACAATTGAACCTTGTTGGATTAAGAGAAGGAATACAATACCAGACCAATTTGGAATACATCCAACCAAGGGAGGATTTGACCATGGATATGCACATGGTGTTACTAACGGTGTTACTGGCAGAACTTCCTGCCATGTGGGATGTCAACCTGTCCTGGCAGGCTGACAGAAAGCCAACTATCTGGAGACCACTTTTCCAGTTAGTCAACGAGAAACGATGGGGGTTTCAAAAGGTTACCAGGTTACCACAAATACACAACCTGAGGAGTAACATATCTTGAATCATACATCATCGATGGCTTTCTGTCACACACCTGTTCAACACAAAATGAAAATCTGCAGCACCAAATCCTTTAAGTTGTGAACTGTCAAGCGGTCCTTGCACCTAGAAATGTAGCGAACCTTGCTGTGGATGCGCCTAGGTGATCCCCAAAGGTCAAACCAATGAGCTGGCAAAATCCTGGCCCAACAGTGACTTGTGGTTGTAACTGCATCTATCTTATGACTCACTTTTTGTCTACGCAGTTTCCAAAATCAGGTATCATCCACTTAATCTCATCCCCCTAATATTGAATAATTGCCTTCGAAAAATGCCAAATGCATAGATCCAATATGAAACCCCGAACTCTGAGGGGGTACTTGATAGAGGGATTATCGCAACCCCCACAAAAAGGATCGAAGAGTGATGTATCACTACTTCCGTGGGATGTTACACACGTGTCATTTTGGCTGAGTCCTACTGTACTATTTATATATATAGACAAGTTAATCCCAAAAAAAAAACAAAAGGATTTTTAGATATTTTTAGTATCAGTATTCTTAGGGCCTTCCAATCATCTTCAATCATCTTGGTACAGTGACATGGATTGATAATGATTGATATGGAATTAAGTCCAACAGGATTACAGTGGCAGTTCCTATGGTACTTTCAATTTGCAATGGATCTCTTGTGCCGCCCTGCCAGTCATCTCCCAGTTTTAAAGGCTTTTTCGCCAGGCCACTGCCACAGAGACCGCCTTTTTGGCTGCTTGGCAACCCAGGCGTCCCAAAAAAAACTGGGCATGAGGAAAATCAGAAAGGCCAAACTAAAAATGAAAAAACTATCGGATTGGTATATATTGCTTCCTCAATTCTCGGCAAGTTTCGAAGCAACAATTTTGTTAGGTTTCAAAAGTTCGAAACTCCACGAAACACCCAGGATTGGTGAAACCGCCAAAAATCTCTAAATCCTCGGCTCTTTCACCGTGACTCGTCGTTGGCCCGGGTGGCTGCAAGGGGGAGCTCTTCTCCGATCTGCCAACCAGCAAGGATCCCACGAGATTTTCCAAATCGTAACCAAGGGGAAACTAAACAATAATCAATGGATTGGTTGATGGGAAATCTTACAGGAAACCCCTATATTTCATGGGAAAATCCATGGTTGCCTGTAGATTTTCCCTTAAACCAATCCAATGAAAAAAACATCATCTTCAGCAAATCCAAGGGATGCGTACAGTCGTACAGTCTCCGAATGATTCGAGGTTTCAGGGCTCTATGCCAATCTTTGTCAGTAACTGGCCGTATTTTGGAGGTATCATTATCATTTTTATAATATGTTTGTTAGCACTGAGTAATAACCTCACCACTTTTGATGGTACCTGGACAGGCACCAAACTTAGATCAAGCCATGAAGATGTTCTTCAGTGGACCCAAGGAATCCACTGACATGGCCTGGGGATGCCTCCGGTCAGGTATGGAACAGGGCAATTGAAAAGCATTGAAAAGACTATGATCAACAAATATCAATAGCAACTTCATCCAGAAGCGGTTGATTTTCCAGCCAACCCTGTTGGATTTCCGGAGGGCTACTACCTCTCAATCACAAGATCTACATGAAGACTTCAAGGCCAACCTGTGGACCCTTGAAAAAGGTTCATGTGTAGCAGGACATAATTTTCCTCCCATGAAAATCGCCTAAGATCAAGCCGTATTGTTTTACGGTGCTGGTTGGCGCCCACTAGCGCATTCGATAGCGCTAGCGCGAGATGGACGTGGCCAAATTGGCGAAGTTGGTGTCCAACACCCAACCTGAGCCGAGAAGAAGGTGAATCCCAAGACTCGCCCCGGAAGACTTTGTCTCCAAAAAAGCTAGTGTCAGGCCGGGTCTATGCATCCGGATGCAAAAATTGCCGTAGGAAAAACGATGGAAAAACCAGCCATCATGGCACCAGTTGGCCAATGTCTTTAGGCTTACACAACTCAAATCACAGCTCTGTTTTCAGGAATGCCAACAGGTCTGGGCCCATGTGAAGAAATTCCTATTCGTCGTAGGTATTCCCAACCAACTTTGTTATTTTTTCAAGGCATAGCAGCCACTAACGACTTTGCTTCGTTTTCCCATATCTGGGAGATGACAAAAGAACACACAGTCAATCATTCCAAGGATGGGATGGATAATTAATGAAAGACACGAAACCATCAACTGATAATACATTGTTACATGTTCATTGAAGATTCAACCGTGCATTTTTGGGGTCCGTGGGCCAAACAAGTGATAGTTCCGTTGAACCTGTTCTTGTTGAGCCTTTTAAATGCATCATTATAAAATACCAGGCTGTTAGTTCTCCATGCCTTATCTGCTCAGCATATTCAACCCATTCCAGTTATACGTCCCGAATCATCTCAATCGGTACCGACAATCCTGCGCAACAAAAATGCTTAAGATGTTGTATTTAGCTTTCGTGCGAACTTGTTAAAATGCTCTTCTCATGTCAGTGAAAATCCCGTTGTGAAGGACACCCCCCGTCATCCTCACAAAGGCTCCCAACTCACATCAAAGGGATCGTTCAAAGTTGGTTCTTCATCCCTGTTCTTACCGTTAATGACCCATTCAATAGGAGTCACCATGGTCACGTAAGGGGAAGCACCCAAGATCCCACTGAAAAGTCCCATGATATCCTCAGGAGCGAACGCATCAACTTCAAGAAGTTTTTGAAGGGAAGTCGGCCTGGCGACAGCGATGCCAAAGAAAATCGCATCCAAATCTACTCAAGTTGTCCCAGGCTTAGGTTCGGAGATGGTTTGACTTCTTTATTCACGGTCTAGAACATAGACCAGTCCAAGCTAGGCTTGCCTTCCTTGGAAGGGCAAGCCTTAAAGGTCAGTGGTAGTGATCAAAGGCTTTGAGAGAGGCGGGGACCATGATAAGACCTGGCTACGTGGGAAATGTATGACTGGCCTCCTGATTGTAGAGGTTCCAATCCCACTTGCAACTCCCGGATGCGTCCTCCATCTCCCACCTAAGTTGCAGACCCCCACAGGCGACTTCCAGTCTTCTTTTAGCACCAAAAATTTCAACAGTGGAAATCTATGCAAATTATATATCTGTGCAGGGTCGTGGGAAAAAATTGGAAAAGAAAGGTCATGCGAATGACTGTTTTTCACCTCCTGTGTCTGAAAAAACTCAGAAGACTATGACTATGACTCTAGCTCATGAGTACTGCATGAATGGATTCAATCCTCCAAAATGGATTCAATTGTCCCAAATCAGGGTGGAAGGTCAGGAAAATAAAAACCATCCAGAAGATCCATGCCAATTGAGGTGGCAAACCCAGTTTTTATAGAAAAACACATCTTGATGGTTATCACTCATCCACTCTTAGTAAAAATGAGGATTGTTTGTGAGCATTGGCTTTACCAGCTATTGAATGGCATCTGAAGAAATCGTGAAATTTCTGGGCCAGCCACTAACGAAACCCCTGCGGAGCGAAAGATGCGGTGCAACTGTTCCTCTGAGAGAGTTTCCACCTCTGTGTCGATCCTTGGCACGTTCTGTGTCCGAGGTCTAGGGCTACATCCATCTTTTCAATGTTTAACTATAAATTGATATATATATATATATTATGTATATAACATTATAGAATTATCTATGTTCCCAGATTAGTTCAGTTATTTTTTCCATATTATGTTTCTTTTAGGTCTAATCTTGATGTATCTTCTACATGGCTCCCACCCACAGACAGTGGCTAGTGAAGGTTGATAGGGAGCTCGAAAAAAACGACGGTACTGGTTTAAGGTCACTGTTGGTGGCCGCTGGCTATGTCCAAGAAAAAATCTTCCCAACTATATATATAGAGGTTTCCTAAAATAGGGGTACCCCCATTTTGAAAGGAATTTCCCCTATAAACCATCCATTTTTGGGGTACCCCCATTTCAGGAAACCCCAATATTTACATTTATATTTATACAATAACACATACACCTTTCTTTGAAGAGTCCCTCATAGCTCGGTCGATGTTCTACATATTTTCTTTTGAAGCCTTTTGGGTCATATGTTGTATCTTGACATGTTTTGATATGTTTTGATATTTGGGGATGGGTGTCAAAACACAGCAAAACCTATGAAAGACTGCACGAATAAGGGGATGAACGTCCACAAAGACCAATTCTGATTCACCATCTCAGGGGCCACCAGGCTCCAAAGGTTTTGACTCATACCCATTTTCGATCATGTTCGTCATTTCTGTCTCCGTAGTCATTTGACTTTGTTTGAAAATATGGTTACCATACATTGCCATAAATTAGAGGATGTATCATCATTTTCCCTATCAACTATAGTCTATTAGGAAGGGTACACTTAATGTTAGCAAAGCAATAACAAACCATCCAGATTTTGATGGTTTATACCGCACATAAAAACAGGATCAAAAATTGGGGATGATTAGTTTACCCCATCCAAGGCGCTCTCGGTCAGAATAGCCCTCCACGGGATGATAGCGCGCCCAGCGCACGAAGATTTGGCGAAATTGTTCCACCTCCAGCGCAGGCCACGGGTGAAACCAGGAAAAGCGGTGATTTTCATGAAGAGAAACCAGGATTTTGGGATGTTTCACTAAGAAAAATCAGGCTTTAACCAACTGTGGGATTTTACCAGTGGGGATTCAATGTAAGGGAATGTAAGGGAAATCTACAGGAAACAATGGTTTACCTCAAAATAAAGGAGTTTCCAGCAATTCTTTTCATCATCCCAATCCAGGAAACTTGGATTGGATGTTGCTGGTGAATATGAGGTGATACACATATACCTACCGGTGATATACACTTGTAGAATAGCAGTGTGGGTAAGGCCTATGTGAGGGAACATCACACCCAAACATGGCCTTAGATGGTACGGTGGCTCCGTTTCAGGGCTTGAAATGGCCCCTGACATGTGGGGATCCTAGGATGACCAGAGGTCAAAACATGTCCAAACCCACTGCGACCCTGCTAAACATGGGTAGCACGGGTCAACACGTGTCAAGGTCTGGTAAGCCAATAAAGGCCCCAAATATCCCCAAAATTACAACCAAAGCGGATCTTGTCTATGGGATGGTAATCTTGCACTCAGACATGGACATCCTGTTTGGCAAGAGGAACAATGTCCAAAAATCCTGGAAACCACCGAAAAAGCCAGGTCTAGAAACAGCCCTCATGAGGCCCGAACCTCTGATTTTCTTCCGCCCAGGGCACACCAGAAATTTTCCCAAAATGATGCCATTACAATGGCTGCCTCGAACTTACTGAAGCGAAGCTCTTCCATCAATTCGTTCAGCTGATTCATCTGACGCCTCGGCATGTGCTGCTTCAGCCATGAGGCAGTCACAAAACCAACTCGGTGGGAAAATGCTTGACCATATAAAAACTCTAAATAATGTTGGTAGATTCCCCAAATGGTACATTAGCAAATGGGAAAACAAACACACATAAACACACTTTCACCAAATCCAGGAACTGGTTGTCAGTTGAACGATGGGGCAAGAGATGGCAAGAGATGACCGACATGAGATGAACCAAAGGTCATCGGTATTGCACTGAGAACTCCAGAGCTTCGTTCAACTGAAGCTTTCTTTGCAAAAATCGAGTCCTTACCTCAAAATGTTTCATGAGTTCCATGAAATGAAGGGAGTTTGATGATTTTGGACCCAAAATTGAAAGAAGAAACAGCAGCTGCCACCGGCTCTGCACCCAGAGCCGTAAACCGAGGGTCTTCTCTTTCTGTGTCTGCAGAAGTCTTAGTAATTGGACCTTGGTCCGATTCGGCTCGTGACTCGAGGCTTCACCGTTTCCTTTTTAAATTCAGCAGCCAGGACTATCCTCCTAGGCAAATGATACAACACCAGCTATAAAGAAGAAACACAAGGACAAAACCTCAAAATAATCTTGAGCAATGCCCCTTGGACCTTTTTGTGTTTACAAATTGGGGTATGTCTGTGGTTGAAGGAAGCGTCAAACCAGCCCCATCGAAGGCAGTCAGCCAACCCGTCAAGACAAGCTGCAAAGGTCCAGAAAGAAATGCTGTTGCCCGGCTCCAGTTGCGCTTCCTGAGGGCCCCGTTTCCAGCCAGAAAGGTGAACAAATCTGAGAATGGCTTTGAAGTACACTCTGACATACTCTGACAAATCAAACATGGCTAGCTGGAAAGTCCCGAATTTCCAAATGAGTTTCCCATCATACCACCATCTATGTATATTAGCATTTTTCCATGGTTTACCCATGGTTTTCCCATTAAAACCTCCATGTTTTGGGGGATGTCCCAGTCGTGTTTGATTATCAGATGCTGGATGCCGAGCATCTCGAATTCCAGCTTCATAGGCATTCTTGCGAGCTGTCTCCAGGAGCTTGAGTAGAGCCTTTTGGTCCTGGGTCAAGCACCAGTCAGCATTCGTCAAAACTTGGTTGATTAAGGATATGATATGGGGGATATAACATGAAATAATTTGTATATATATATATATATCTGTGTGTATATGTATATATATATATACTTATATATACTTATATAAACTTATATATATATATATAGACTTATATATATATATATATATGGACTTATATATATATATAGATATACAAATTACGGGTATAAAAAGCCAACAAGAATAACTGGGGTGGCCTCAAAACTGGGGAAACTTTCGATAAGGTCGGTGACATTGCTTTTCGCCAGCTGGTGTCAGCAGGGTGACGTTTCAAAGTTTCAACATCACTTTCATGTTGTTGGGAAACTCTTGGTAGCTCCTTGGCTCCCCATTTTGATAGCCAATATGGATCCCCTTGGGTCCCTAGCTCTCCGAACCACCAAATAGAACAAAAGCATGACCCCTGACAAGGATTTGACCATGCCTGAACGGTAGAATCCAAGGTTCTGCTTTGGTTTTGGGCGATTCCGAGATTTTGAGGTGCCGCATGAGTCTCAACCTGGGACACGACAAACCACATGTCAAGGGCTGCATTGGTCCTCAGGTAAGTACTTGCATGCTAAGCGTGAAGGCTAAGATGAATTCGGAGGGAAAGAACCTGAATAAGTCATAGACATTTCACTGTGCAAAAGGTGTGTGTTTTCGGTTTTCTCATGTTTTCGATTTACCCTCTGGTGAACTAACATAGCTATTGAAAATAGTGATTTATAGTGGATATTCCCATTCAAAATGGTGATTTTCCATAGTTATGTTAGCTTACAAGAGGGTACCAGCTATTGACTTTCTGGGGCCAAACATCCGGGCGCCATCCAAGCCAAGGTGCAACTCGTCGGGTTCCTGCAGCTTGCTGGAATGTTGGGCACAGCCAGGGCCAATTCAGAATTGGAAAAATATATTGGAAATCAACATGTACAAATCTGCTGACCGTGCATGTGTATACATATATATATATATACATAATCAAGCATATATAAATACAAATAGATACAAACAAACATGCATCTGCATATATACATATATAAATATATATCTATAATTCTATATATATATATATACACTCATTGTGTGTGTGTGCGGCTGCGTCACTTCCATATCTGGATCATGTCTAAGAAATCAATATGAATCAATACCTTGTTTGAGGTCAAGGACTTGATGGTTGGACTCAATTTAAAGGTTTAATCATACATGGTGGCTGGATTTTGCGGTTGCCATATATAACCCATCCAGATTCATATAGAACAGGTACTACTGTTCAGGGGCTGAATTCCTAGGTGGTCTTATACACAGGCTCGCCAAGTCCGTATGTTTGTAGGCAAATTCTAAGTTCGACGAGTTTGGGATCCCAAACTTGCCTGAGAATTCATCATCATCATCATCATCATCATCATCATCATCATCATCATCATCATCATCTCCACAGGAAACTTCAGATGAATCAATGACTAGCTGCAAACCTCCCGGCCCCAGCCAAAGAAAAGCCAAGGATCTAGATGGCCATTGCCGTTCTTGTCAAATTCTTTGAACCTCAAACGCACGATGACACGTGTTGGGCATTGGAAGGCCGGGATTGATGCTGACTGGTTAATGAAGATGGAGGAGCACCAGTTCGGACGGAATGTTGGAATGTATTGCAATCTTCTTATACCTTGTGGTAGTCTAACAACCTAGAAAATATATAAAACTATATCAATGGTGATGAATGCTGGGTGAGCAATGGCAAAAGGTTCTGAAAATGCAGACCCTGATGCCATATAACATACATATAGGGTTATTGGTTTATTTTTTGTATGGCATCTGAGATTGGATGGTCCCTGAAGTGAGCAAATGCACTGTGTTCAATTGTGTTGGCAAATCAGGCCCGGCACAAACGCTTGTTCGTCTCGTGGTGGTTTTGCTGGGTTGTCACCCATGACCCTCTTGCCCATACCTTCTAAGATTTATGCGGCTTGACTCCAAGGTTTGGATCATTCATCTATATACTTTTCACCTTACTGGGATATTTGTCCCTGGAAATGGATACTCATTTATAATAACCATTACATACCATTAATAACAATTTCATACGCCAAGGAATCAGCAACTTCCTATGACTATTATGACTCACTGCCTGTCTGATAATAGGGCACAGAAACTCCAAAAGTTGATAACTTTAAGACCATAAGCATCATTTTACCCACTAAGATCTTCATGTTGAATCATTTTGAGGTCTTCCTCATTTTCAGACAGACCCACCGACCCACCCGGCAAGGTCTGACTCTTCACCGGGTAACGACTCCCGGAAGCACTCCACTTTCCACCAGCCAAAGCCAGCTAACTTGCGCTCGCGCATCATACAGTCATGCCTGGAGACAGCATCATACAGCATCGTCACCCAGAAATCGGGCTTCCCCAGAAATCGGGTCTCAAAATGGTCATTTGATACAATTTTAATCGGACAAGTTGGAAAATGGATGAGCATATTTGCACTAGTTGATTTTCTTGGGGTGACTCGCTATGTTTCAATCAAACACATTTTGATTTGGAAAAATTCAGGCCAATGTCTAATTGCTTCGGAATCCATGTGCATTGTTTCTATGTCACTCTTGACGTGTTTGATTCTGCATTACCGGGTTATCAGTTTCACGATGCCAATTGTTTAAGAGTACCTCAAAAAATCACACACATTATAGTATAGTTGTTTGCTACATTGGTCACCAGATTGACCGTTGTTACCGTCTGGTACTTTGGCATAGTCATTGAAAATTACCCATTGTCCATTTACCTACTAAGATCTACTAAGATCTACTAAGAATATCTAAGAATACTCATTTTTCCCATAGCAAACTGTTGGTTCTCATGACTAGGCCAAGTTCCTCTTTGAAACCTTGCCGCTGCAACAGTTGGTTTACCAGAGGGTAGCTGACGTTACGACCGTTACGACATGGATTGTTCAGCCGTCTCACCATGGGGTCCACCTGCACTCATCCACCCAGTCGACAAAATCTTCGAAGTCAAATTCATCGTCCTGTGGAGAAGTGAAACAGTGGACGAAAAATCGGTTGATTCACTGCGTTGGATATAACCAGAATTCAAAGAAAAAAATCATTCAACTCACTACGGAATTGGTAGGAGTGCACTCTTCTATCTTTTAGGAAATTGCAAACAACTTATGCGTTTTTTTCATTGCGGCAAGGAGGTGTCCTGAAAGTGTGCCTTTCATATTCTGAAACTTACACCGGGAATGACTAACACCGGGAATGGGCAACCGTTCTGCACAAAGGTTTGACCTTATGAAACCCATAGGTTCTTGCTTCAAGCTCCAATCCAGACAGGAGCTGAACAAATTGACGCCTAAAAACTCTCCCTGGGTGGTCGCACTTGCCAAGGATATCCCAGTCGAAACAGGCCAAACAGCGGTGCTGTAGGGTTTGTCTGAAAATGCACCCCAAAAATCCTATGATTATACAGGTATATACATATTTTTTTTGCACACTGCAAAGAGAAGCGTCACGCGCTGCGGCAGGGCAACTAAATTCTGTACTCAGAAATCACTTGACCACGTAGTCAGGTCCAAATTGGTCCCCTAAATCTGTAGCAACAAGGGACTGGCATGTCGACAGGAACCCTGACGGGACACTCTGTGCTGTGTCCGGTGGTTGTGAAATCTGCGCAAAAATGGCATGTGCGATGGCCGCGCACATTGCCGGCGGGTATTCTTTCAAACCCGCTGTGCGATATTCCCCAGACTCGGTGAGTCCTATGCTCTTGCCACGTGGGGGATCTTTACATAAAGCCCACTTCACAAGAAAGCTGGGGAGCAAAGGAAGATTGAGAGCTAAAAGCTCGGTTGGTTTAGGACTAGGTGCTCCAAGCAGTCCTTGGGACATGGAGAATTGAGACATGCCTGGGAGCCTACTCAGCATGCGAAGTAGTGGAACTCGCCAAATCGAAGCCGCCTCGGGTGCAGCAGGTTCAGCAGGGTGCTCTAATAGGCCAAGGGCATTGGTGGTGGCCATGATGGTCATGGAGGTCACACTAAAACCCAATAGCTGGTGGCCATCAAAGAGCTGTTCCATCTCCTTCAACGAAATCGAGGTGAAGCCCCATAAGTGAAGAGCGTCACGCAAGATCCTAGGGCCTCGGCCAGGGCCCTTGATGCAGTTCGTAGGCTTCCCACGCGCCACCGACCACGTGCAACAAGGGGGACCGCTGACAAAGCCAGCAATGTACCCTTGTCGCATGCCAGCATACCACATTTCTCGCACATCTTCGCGTCCAATATCGCCATGGTCTGCGTTGATCACGATGTCAATGGAGACCACATAGATAGAAGCATCAGGATGGGTGGCTGCGCACGCATCAATAAACCACTGAAGATCTCCGACACGTCGCCTCCCGGAGTATGCATGCAGGACAATACGCTCTTTGAAAACGGCTTGTGGGCGAGAAAGACATGGTTGCCAGACCTCAGAATCAGGCAAAGTGGCGAGCTGCTCACACCAGTGTTCATAGGTCTCCAAAGGCTCAACGTGAGCTTTCTCATCAAGAGCACCAACCTCCCCATTCAAAAAGGGCCAGTGGCGTAAGTCACGAAGGCTATCAAGGAAGTCCATCAGGTCCGACTCTGACAGAGAGGCCAACGCGCAGTCCTCCGCAGTGAAGTCCTTTTGGAACTTGTCCGAGGTCTGGAGTAAATGCGACCATGAAATCACTTGGTCTGAAAGCAGGGCATGTCCACGGGCACAAAGATGTCGAAGACCTTGGTGTCCTTCATCGAAGCACAAAGTAGCCAGGCTCTCATAGAGATCCAAATGGGAGCATGGCTCTTCCGATCTCTGTCCAGGCGCCGGCAGAGGGCCAGCCGCATCTTGAAAGGGAAGAAGGCCATCATGTTGTTGGCGCAAAAGATTATTCTGGCGTGAACCAATGCCTGGTGTCAAAGGTCGATGGATCTTGAGGCTACGAAGGCGGGCTTGGCAACTGTCAGCTCGTCGAAGGTGTGCATGTAGACGATCGATGGTATGATATTCACGCAGACAGGCCGGACATGACGTCGTGTCACAACTTGTCCATGAACTCGGAACATATGGGCCGCTTCACCTGCACGGGTCTTGCAGCGTTTTTGGCAAGCGATGCAACCATAATGACCTTCCGGTAGAGGACACTGTGCACGAGGGCGATTCACACCAAGATGGCCAGTGGTCTCCAGGTGGTGAAAGACATTCGCATGAAGTTGTCGGATTTGCCATTGGTCTTTGTGTTTCAGGATGTCCAATTTGGTGGCTCTGTGGATCAAAGTTTTCCAGTACTTCTGGTGATAGCGCATGATATAGAGCCATTCGTGAGGATGGTGAGCTGGGTCTTTCAAAGCGCTGGTGTTCTGGATATAGGTCCACAGCCATTGGAGATCTTGTCGCACCAAAGCTGTCCAACAAGTATCTTGTTGAAAAAGTCCCCAGGGGACAACCTTCTCACACGACAGTAACATCAGGAGATATCTGAGGCGTGCTCTACGGAAGAGAGTCTTGGGTGAAGGTAGTTCAACTCTTGCAAGTAGTTCTTGATCCTCGATATGCTGCGTAGCCGGGATCTTGAGCACCCTCTTATAGAGTCTCATGATGGCGGAGTACACATAGTCGGTGATGTCTTTTTGGTCAAACACCCAGGTCTCCATGCCGTATGTGAGTTTACTGAGAACCAATGTGGTGAATAATTCTCGACGGCGTTCTGCAGCAATATGAGGATTGTGGAACAGCTGTCGACGATGTTGGGCAAAGGCTTCATTGGCGATGCCAATGCGCCGTCTTGCTTCAACTTTGCATTCACCCGAATGATGAGCTTTGCCGCCAAGGTGTACATAGGATCCAACGACTGTCACAGACTGAGTACCATGTTCGTGGACTACAGGCATTTGTTGTCCTTGTTGTTGACTGAAGTATTTGCGGCGCAATCCTCTAGAACCTTGGCCACGTAGTGACAGGAGTATCTCAGTCTTGCCACGGCTCACATTGGGTGTTACCCCGTGCTCCAGGCAAACTTCAAGGAGAATGCCAGTAGTCAGGGCAGCCTTGGTCTCAAGGGACGGGGGCCGTATCCGCAGCGATACATATGGCTAAATCATCCATCCACGTTGGTCCCATGAAAATTTGGTCAAGAGAGCTTGTGGAGTCAATGCCTCCGTCAATCAGATGCACCGGATCGCCCAAGGGGAGATGTTCAAGCAAGTCATGAGCTCGCAAACGATCTTCCACAGCATTCAATATGCGGGAGAAAAGAAAGCCGAACACCACGTCCGCAAATGGGTCTCCCAGTCGAGATCCGGCTTGGGTTCGGACTTGATCATGTTGACCCGCAATGAAAAAGTGGGTATCTGTATGAGTGGCCTGGAGTGCAAGCTGCATGTGAGCAGGTAGGCTGGCTTCAGCTGTAGCACAGGGCGCTTCCAACAGGGTCATGAGCTCTTCCAAGGCGGAGGACGGCAAGCGGAGTCTCTGCAACATCGCCTCCAAAGCCGCATCTGTCATTGGCTCTCCGACCGCAAGTGGTCTAAGCACTCTATAAAATGCTTCCTGTAGGTCCAAAAATATGACTCCTACAGAGCGGCCATGTTGGACATGTGATCGGATGTGCGCTCGCACCATATGTACTCCGAGCTGAACTGGTACGCGTCGCCGGCCTCCGATTTGCTGAGCCTGAAGGTACTTGCCGATGTTAAATGTAGACCAATAGACCGATTTTGGTTTTAGGCCACCTGCACCTTCGGAAAACGTGTGTTCTCCGATCCTGAAGTTATCTAG
>BGPT01000078.1:889-36659 GCA_003297045.1 Symbiodinium sp. clade C Y103
GAACGAAGAACAACGAATGCTTCAAAAAACGCAGACGTTCCTTGTAGCAAGGGTGAATGCTTCAAGGAGCCCCTTTCTTTAACTTCTTCGTCCTAAGACAATTTATTACATCACACTGTCACATCATTTCACACCTGCATCACTTCGACAACCACGTTGCAGCCTTGCAGATGATCAACTTGCAAAGGNCACTGTCACATCATTTCACACCTGCATCACTTCGACAACCACGTTGCAGCCTTGCAGATGATCAACTTGCAAAGGTACGCCAAGGTTCTTCCACAACTTTATTCTCAGCCTTGCAAATCCCTTCAAAAACCGGACCCTGCAAGGGGGGCCCCCCCAGTACATAATGATTGAAAAGGCAGCCAACGCCGCAGAACAGAACGTTATGATCCGAAATGCGCACCGCATCACGTATTCCTTGCGCTGCCACGAAATTTGTGATCCAAGGCTGCTCCTGCCACAAAATTTGATCATGGCGTGCTCCAAGTGCTTGCATCTGCCACGAATTTGACAAGCACGTGTTTGAAGTGCTGCGCCTGCCACGAAATTTGACAATCACGTGTTTGAAGTGCTGCACCTGCCATTACGGTGCTCCGAGTGCTGCCCCCACGACGAAATTCACCCATAACGCGCTTGAAGTGTTGCGCCTGCCCGAAATTTGATCAACGTGCTTCAGTGTTGCACTTGCCGGAAATTTTATCATAACGTGGTCGAGCGCTGCACCTGCTACAAAATCGGTCAACAAGTGCTGCGCTTCTGGCATGCCTTGTCTTTGCATGTGCACCTCATTTTTGGGATCTGGACACAAGGCGCGTTTTTTTTCAATTTGTTCTTGAACCTTGAAGCATTTGGCTGAGAAACATTTTCTCCATCAACACTACAGTTCCCGGACCCCCTCTTTTGCTTGTTCCCTCTGTGTGATGTTGTTTGATTTTCTCCGAAGATGCGTTTCGTGGGATTGGAATCTGGCTCCTACAAGACATTAATGGAACTGAGCCAACAACACTTCAATGGTCAAGCGCCAAGCTGTGCTGAAAAAAGTTGTTGCAGAGAAGCACCAGCCGAGGACACCTTTCAAAAAGATGTAAGTGAGGACCTTTCGGTGAAGCTGTCGCTCAAGAGAATCGGCAAGGGTGGACAAAAAGGTTGTCCTTGCAGACCCACAACGTCAAATTTCGCGGCTGGCGCCCATGGTATGCACCCAATTGCCAAAAGAAAACAAAATCACTTCAGAACAGCTTGCCCTAGTCCATTTTGGGACCACATGCCCGGCTAAGTGAAGGAACAATAAAACTTCATTTTCACGGTTCCATTTTGCAGTAGCTGCAGAGGAGGCCCGCACATGCGAAGCCAGATTCTACGCTTGCAGTCCCAAAAGTGGAACTTAAAGACACGCATGTGGTATCAATTGTTTCAATTCACTGGCTCCGGTGTTGCGATTGCGACACAGTGCCAGCCAGGCAACATCCAACAATCCTTCGCTCTCCGCACTACTCTGCTGCTCCCCGCTTTACTTTAATGGAAGAAGCTATTTTAATTTGCACAAGTTCCAACGATGACGGAGTAAGAAGGTCTTCAAAACTTACCCTTCCGGCTCTCAGTCCATCCCGTTTTAAATTTATACTGTTAACTAACAATTGAACAAAAAGATCAAGGTCGATGTTAATTCTGGCCTGAAAATTCGCTAGGAGTCTAGAGAGGCAAGGGGAACCGATAAGTGACACAAAAAAATCCAACGCAACCATTCAAAATGGAGATGATCTATGTTGCGCTTGTGGAGATTATCATTTGGTTTCGTGTCTTTAACGCCACGAACGAGCATGTGACACTGCACAGTTGAGATTTCAGAAGTTATCGATCCGGAGAAGGGGGCTAGATTCGGAGCGGTTGTTGTTGAGATAGCATGGTTCGGCTTGAAATTTGAGCTTGTGGATCTGACAGTGTTCCTTGATGCTGGGAGAGAACATTATCGGTGAGTTGGCAGTTGCAATGGCGCTACTCATCTGGGTTCTCTTTTGGAATCCGTGCAGCTCTTGATACAAAGATAAGAAGGATCGAAATATGCTCTCATCAAGGGCCATTCCATTTCGGTTGCCATTACGGCCGTGTGTGCACCTGCGACCTTCCTTGATGCCCGCTACGTCTTGCCTTGGTTCAGCAGGGTACCATCTCCATCAAATATTGCTGATTTTCCTTCGAGACAAGTTAATCATCCGCTCTTGAAAGCTGGAAGCAGAGTTCCGAAGAGGAAGTTTCGAAACCCTTCCAGGAGAGCGTGGATTTCATCCGAGGCGTAAAGTCGCTACCACAAGAATTGGGTGGGCGGCATGACAACCCACTTAATAAGAGTAAAGAAAAAAGGAAAGAATCAATATCAACTTGTCAGAGTGAAGCTGTGCGTGATCAGTTTCTCGGTTTTTCTACAAATTAAGGAATAGAGAAGTTTATAAAATGGGTATTAACATACTTCTTTATATACGCGTAGGTGAGCGCGTTTGTTTGGATGTCCAGGGTTTTGGGTTTGGGGAAATAAGTTGCAACTCAGCGTGCTGATGAGATTTTATTTTTCTCTTTCCCAAAAAGAAGCTGAGAGCAGCTTCTAGTTGGACTCCTTTCCTCTCTCCGCTGCGCTCCTCGCGTTCCTCCTGCGCCTGTGCATTCGGGTACTTGGTACTTTGCATTCTGGTGGGTTGTCTCGCGATTGCGCGTGCTTTGGTCTTGGAAGTTTGACTTCTGAATCCAAACTCAACCCTTGTTATTTGAACTATGGTTCTTTGTCTTTGGAGTTTTACTTGTTGAATGCAACTCGAACAACTCCTTTTTCAGTATGCTTCTTAGGCGCAGGTTTTTCTGAAACAACAAGTATGGTGTGCCATGTGTTGTTTCTTTCATGTCATACAGAGGATGACACGCACAATCGAGTGTAACATACACGTGTGTTGTGCATGATGACACACACACACACAAATCTGTGTAACAGAGGTTACTTGGAGTCTTTGTTGTGGTGGCCATTATGTATCAAGAGGTGCCTCCAAAGGGAGGGAGGGTGGGTTCCACGTTTTTACATGTGGATTTCTTCTTTTGAGCCCCTCATTCCCCCGGCATAACTTGGTGAACGCACCATTTTCTTCTTTTCACAGGTGTACGCGCGTGGAACGCCACATGTACATAATGTTTGCTCGTCATCTCTTGTTTTTTCCCCCGAAAGCGGGCGGCATGACAACCCCACTTAATAAGAGTAAAGAAAAAAGGAAAGAATCAATATCAACTTGTCAGAGTGAAGCTGTGCGTGATCAGTTTCTCGGTTTTTATATACATTATATAAGGCATAGAGAAGTTTATAAAATGGGTATTAACATACTTCTTTATATACGCGTAGGTGAGCGCGTTTGTTTGGATGTCCACGGTTTTGGGTTTGGGGAAAAATAAGGCCCCCTTCTTTTTTAATCACTGCGCGCAATAGCAGTTTACACGCACACAGCAGCCCTCAATTTGGGGGCAGAAACCTCGGTGAGAAATAGATTCCTGTAACAGCACTCAGCACTGCAAGCTTTTTAGACCCAACGCAACAAGATTCGTCTGTTGATGCGAGGAAAACGCTTTCGATGCCAGTTCGCAACTTCATCGATACATTGACATTCGCAAAGACTGAACATGACAGGTCAGCATGACATGTCCACATCAAATGTTTTCTTCCCATCCTCCACGCTTGAAACGCCAGAGTTGACATTCGTATGGATTCAACATGACATGTCAGAAAGACATGTCCACATCAAATGTTTCCTTCCCATCCTCCACACTTGAAACGCCAGAGTTGACATTCGTATGGACTTAGCATGACATGTCAGCATGACATGTCCACATCAAATGTTTGAAAAAAACTTCAAACTTGAAGTGAACGTGGTCTTGTTTGCCATGTCAGCTCATGACATGATAAATAAATTTGTTACGCTTTGGAGTTGCGCGCGCCAGTCTTTCATGGGGCCCTACTTAGGTGCTGACGCATCAAAGGATTAGTTTTCTTTTTTGATCGCCAGCATCTTGCTACATGCTGACTATAAAATTTACACGGAAGCTTCTTTTTGTTGCATGCTGACGCTGTAAACAACTAATTTCGTTTTTGGGTAACTGGCATCTTGCTACATGCCAGCTACAAAATTTACACGAGCAGCTTTTTTAAATGCGCCTTGCCACGCCAACCGAGCATAAAACCTCTTGGCTACCTCCGCGGCAACCCCGCAATTTAGTGGGGCCAAAATCTTCATTGGTCCCCGTCCACTCTCCGCTCTTGAGGTTCTCAAGGTGCAAAAGGAACAGTGTCAAAATCTTGTTACACTTCAGATGTGTGCCATGTATCCAGTGAAGAATTGTATAAAACACTTTGGGTTGTGACGTGCAAACATCGAAAATTTGAAAGCATGTCGAAAGACCACCAAGATCTGAAAAATGCACAAAAAGGGTTCTTTCAAAATTCGACTGTAAAAGCAAGTTTGAAATCCAAAATTCAATCAGCAACATGTGAAGTTCTGGGGTTCTCAGCTTAGCCCCTTGCTATTCAGTAGAAACACAGCAGAGACAGGTATAATCCGTATTTACTTCTGTTTTGTGCAGTTTTGATTCAGGTGCGTGTGTGCGTGCGTGCGAATGCGTGTGTGCACGTGCGTTATCAACTTTCGTTTTTACCTGAGGGTGCGACAATGGTTTCTCTTTGAAAATATGTCAGCCGTCCTTCGCTATAAAAGCTCCTTGGCCTCTAGGTGTCCTGCGTCACTTGATCATCCTTCCCCACTAGGGTGTCCTTCTGATTGCCTCTAGGTCGTCCTTCGCCTATAGGGCTGTTTCCACTGCCATATCTATGACAGGCTCTTCTTCACGGTCACCCGAAGGTGCCGCCAAACACTTCAGCGGATAGGCCGCAGCCATTCTTGAGCTAGGGCGAACCCTTGCGACAGCGTCGGCAAAATCTGCCGTGCACCCAAAGCACACTGCTGTGTTTTAGGTGAGTTGAAGCTGTTTAAGGATGTCAAACTCGTCGCCTTGGATCCTGAGTAGGCCTGATTAGCCACGTGCAACGGCGAGGTGTGTTCAGCCTAGACAAAATTGCATCATTCCTTTACTAGCTTTAGTGGCATTCCAGCCCAGGAACTGCCTGCAGGTACGTTTGCAGCTCTCATCATTGGCCTCTTCGTTGGCCATCCACCAATGATGAGAGGGATGGCCCCTTGTTTTTTTAACGATTGCGCGGAACAGCAGTTTACACACACACACACGCACACACACACACACACGCGCACACACACACACATGTTTGTTATATATGTCTTTTTCCCCAAACAGTGCGTCCACACTGAGGGGTTCTTACGGCAATAGTAAAGGCCTGGTGTGGTCAAGGTGGGTGGCCAATTTTCCTGCAAATTTCCGCGCTACATGTTTCTTCGTTTTCTTTCGACTGCGCAGGCTCGCACAAAGTTGCCGCCGCGGATCGTGGCCCGTTTTGGGCCCGCCATTTTTCCTGTAAATTCTCGTGTAAAAGTTCCCCTCTGAGATGTCCATGCGCGTCGTTCCGACTGCGCAGGCTCGCACGGAATTTAGGTCTTGGTCATGTCGAAAAGTGTTGTTTTACCAGCGTGCTGTGCTCGTTTTTTGAGCCATCATGTCCATTTCGTGTGGCAGGCGTGGGAGATCGGAAAAATTTGGAGGTCTGAAACGTCGTGTTGTGTGGCAGGCACAGGACATCGGACATATATTTCCATTCGCAAAACGGGGGCAGGAAACAATTTCATGTGTTGATCGTTTCCCCATGAAACTAGGAAGCTGCTTACAGCACCGCTTGCAATCCAGGATTTTCTTCAAAAGTGCTTGAATCAATGATGCTTAGGGCGGAGTAAAGGAAATCTCTTCCGATTACTAGTGTCCCAGAGTATACTCCTCCACGTTACCGACGTTCATTTGGCATCCTTTGTCCGCCTTCCATCGCCTTTCTATATGTTCAATACCATTCATTCTTAAAAACGGTTGTTTTCCCCACCTGAATGCAAGATTGACCAGGTTTGCGTTTACAAAATGGCATTGGGAAAAAAACAATTTTGGTTGCGTTACTGGTGGGGGAGAGGCTCTACAAAATGGCCTTTGGTTTTTTAAATGTTTTTTTATAAGACCATGAAAACACACATTTTTGGATCAAAATGTCAACCTTGTTGGCGATGTAAGGGATCCAAAACGGTTGACAAACAATACCATTTTGCAGTCCATGAAGTCCCTGTGGCTAATGGCCTTGCAATTTTGTAAGTTGGAGAATTGGTTCCAAAGGACACAAGGGTGCCTTCACAACAAAATGGACTATGGTCACCCCACCCATGAAATGGCAAGGGTGATTCTGAAAGACCTTTTGTGCCATTCGTTCTGCCAACCGTTACGCCGTTGGCCACGGAACCAAACCCCAGCGCAACACTTGATGTCCAAACCAATTTGGGATTGCGTCACAAAAGAGCAGCTGGCGGAGGCACACTCGTTTTCAACACTTGGACAGTTTGTGCATGATTGTTTTGGACACCTGTTGCTCATTGGTCCATGGTTTTGCTGCCGCAGTGCGTTGGGTCAGAGCTTGCAGTTCGTCGATCCCATTGAAGTGTACAGATTTTGGATTTGCTCAGCATGGCCCTTGCATTGAAAGATTTGGAGGAGTTGGCTCGGACCAAGACTGTGCTTTTGAAAGATTTCTTCCAGGCTGAGCCACCAAGCACCAAAGGTGAGGATCTCGTAGAATTGTGGCGTCAAATTTTTGACAAAGAAGTGAAAAACACCGTGGTCAAAACTGCTCAAGGTCCTTCAGATGAGCTCTCCAATCCAGTTTTCCCTTACGAAAAACTTCAGGCCATCGTCGGGGATGGCGGGCACTGGAAATGGCCTCGCATTTGGCGACGCTTTGACGAGTTGGAACGGAGGGGGACAGCGTTTCGCCACGGTGATGCGGTGAACTTCGATCTTCCCAATTCCAATCCCAACATTGCATCGCAGAAAGTGTTGGTGGTGGGAGGTCACGGAGATTCATGTCGTCATTTTTAAAGGTTTTTTCCCCTGCAATCACCCCGACAACCAGCTTCATTTTAAGGATTTGAAATATGTGAAATTCATATCACAAAAAAAATCATTTTGACAGTTTCATACAATTTCTATATACTTGCCCTCACTATTCACGGTTTTCCAGTCAGCCAGGGGTCCAGCAGATCATCCCCAGGCGGCCCGGTGGGACTCCGCTTGGCCATCGAATTGAAACTCGGTGGGCACCAGGTCACCGTCTTTGAAAAACGCCGCGAACATCGGAATACCCAAGGCGCGGCACAGTGCACCCAAACCCCCATGGTTTCCATCGTTTCCTTATGAAAAATCACCAGTAGTTTGGAGGAAATGCTTGGTTTGCCCCATTTTAGGACTCCGCCATTTGGATTTTTTGGGAAAACATGGGGATTGAAATTGGAAAGATGGGGATGTCCGAAATTTTTCTTCAAAATGATGGTTGGCATGCTGGGTTCATGGTCAGTTGCTGTGTGATTGATAGTTGGTTGATGGTTGGAAGTGGTTCTTCAAACCTAACTAAGCATTCAACTCCTACGCTTTTCGTCGTGCGACGTCGTTGTATCGGAAATTTCGAGAGAACAGCAACCTATGGGGACGACTTTTTGAATTGGGCCCTGCTCAGGTGAGTTGCAGCAACTCGGTTTCACCAACAGGATCAACCGGCCGCATGTCTTCAATTTCCTGAGGAATGACCTGGACCGCCTTAATGGACGGGATTTCATGTCATCAAAAATGTGCTATCCCGTTTTCACACAGGGTGATACTTCTTCGATAGGGATTGATGAACTGCAACTGCTCCTGTTGAAGAATGCCTTGCTGCTTGGGGTGGACTTCCAACTTGGCATGAGCTATGAAGATGCCAATATCGTGCTGGACCCCAAGAACCAGAAACCACAGTGGCGAGTGAAATTTAGTTGTGATGATCTGGCTGCTGAGCACTATGGTCTGTCTCCAGGGACCCACGAGAGCAACTTTGATGTGCTCATGGGCTGTGATGGTGCCCGCAGCCGAGTGCGCGAGTCTCAGAAAGGCATTTTTGGTGAGGTTGACAAGAGGAACTTCAAGAAAATGATTGGAGTTGTCGCCAACATCCAAAAAGTCTCCCGGCAACGCTTGAAAGAGCTGGGTTTCCCTAGCGGTCAGGAACCCACAGACATGAAGAGGGCTCATTTGGCGAGCGGGGCTGGCAGCATGACAGGCTTGAACTACTACAAAGCTTCATACCATAACTATGTGATTTTCACCCCCAGTAAGGAAGACTTGCAACAAGCAGGCTTTGGAGGCAGCATCTATTCGTTCCATGCGGGACGTGACAAGGTGAATCCCAACAAACTCGAAGAGAAGGCAAAATTGAAGCAATGGGTGCTGGAAAGATGTAAGGAGGCGGGGGTTATTTTACCAAGGATGTTGACGATACAAAGCACTAATTGTGGGTAAAAGTCTGGATTTGATTATTCTTGCCAGTCACAAGTCCCATCTGGTAGTCCAATCTCGTACCATCCAGGGCTTTCCCAGCTCAGGTGGGTATTCCAGTGGATGAGTCGTTGAGCAATGGTGGCTTCGTGGAAGAGCCCAATGATGTCATGGCCTTCGATTTCTCGGAAATTTGGAAGTGCAAAAAGAACTTTGCCTTCAACCTGCCACCTCCCACCTATGATGTTCAGGAGCACGGTCCCTGGACAGGCTCGAGCCTGGTGCCTCCGATAGGTCTAGTGGGCGATGCTGTCACCGAACCCTTTTGGATTGCTGGGGTGGGCTTGCAACGTGGCTGGAATGGGGTTATGGATGCGTGTTACTTGATTGACAACCTGTACAACATGAGCTTTTCAGGTGAGGTGGACGCAGTGGAGATCACTTCCTGGAATGATCATGTCCAAAAGTTGCAGGCTGTGATCCCCAAACTCTACGACTGCAGTCATGACGGCAGAATGACCCGAGAAGGCTTGCAAGGTGAACATGCTGATCAGGGTGTGGTCATGATGCAGTTGAACAAGCAGATGAAGGAACGGTGTTGGTTACGGATGGAGAATCCACCATCTATAGATCCAATATTTTTCATGATTTTCCCTGCAAAAACCCACAAACATATTCAGATGCCTGATGTTTTTTTGTTGTTTACGGGAGAGTGAATTTGACACAGTCCGTTTTGTGATTTTCTCATCCTTAGCCTGGATCACCGCGCAGGACGCTGAAAAACCTCAATGGCAGCTCCGAGTCGACCCGTGCTACCGCTATGAACAGTTCGCCAAGCAGTTGGAAGAGAAGTACCGTGGGGCTCGGATGTTGGAAAATATGCACCCCGTGGTGCGTCGAACCTTAGCTGTTCGGAAGTCAGATGGCGACAGAAGTGAAGCTCCTGATCTACAAAAGAAGCTCCTCTCTGTAGATGGACGACAGCTGGTGGTTGCTCCTGCGGCTTATGATCATGTTCCTATCGCTCAGCCCGCTCAACCCGCTCAACCGGCTCAACCGGCTCAACCGGCTCAACCTCAACCCCCACCGCAGTTGCCTTTGATTCCAGAGCCAGAAGTGGCCAGAAGGGCATCCTTTAAATCGGAGAACTTGCAAGCAATGCTGTCCAAGCAGATTGACGAGCATGTGCAGCGAACTCGCAGCTCAGCCTTTGATGATGAGCGTTGGGTGGCCATAGATGCCATCTCACCCAAAGGTTTTGCAGAAATGGCCGAGAAACAGTGGGATGTCATGACTGAAAAACACCTGAACCCAGCTCAAAAAGCAGAGCTTCTGCATGTGCGGAACATGATCAAATCATTGAAACAGCAGATTGCAAGTCTCAATAGCAGCTTGGAAGGCTTTCAGCGTGCTGAGCGAGAACTTTTAACCAATGCACAAGTCAATTAGGTTCCCCCTTAAAAGAATGTCAACACTCTCCCGAGCTTCCATTCCAAGAATGAAGCTCTTATTTTGTGCTTAGCATGTTGAATGGAAGCTGATGTTAGCTGACGTTTCCAATGTTCATGCTGGCGGAAGAAAATCGGAGCGCTGAGCTGAGCCCTTTGTTGGGTGAATCATGAGCAATGTCCGGTATTGGACGGCCTTTCTCTTTTGGTTGCTTGGCTTGTTGCATGTTGTGACATTCTTGCGCTTCGGCTTGCCGCGCTTTATGCTCGCAGAAAGTTCTGCAACAGACTCTAGGTATGCCAACACAGCAGTTGATAAGATTTGGTATCGTCCAACTAGCCATAGTATGATGGCCCAATGATGGCTGACATTGGCTGACTACTTACTCCCATCATTTGCCAGGTGATCTTGGTTGATTCCTCCAGGATCGGCATGAGCGCAGTGGCCTGGAGGTTTTCGGAGTCGGCACGGAGCCTCAGCCAAGACCGAGGCATGGAGTTGCTTTTTTGTAAAACCTTATTGCACCATCGTCAAATGAACAGGGGGCATGCCTGGGCCCCCCCCAAAAAAAATATTGTCCAGGCATGGGATCTGTAGTTCTGAACTGTTCATGAACTGTTCTTCCGTTTCGACAGCGAAAAGGATTGAACGGGTCGCACAAAATCTCAGGTTTCTTCGTTTTGGACCCAAAAGATGCCTCTGTGGTTTCGCAGCTCCTGTTGCTAAGCATTGCTAAGCTATCTGAGAATCTGAGGTGGGCTTCGTGCTCTGGGCTTTGGTTGTACGGACTGAGGCAAAATGTGACTGGGATGATGGTGGAAGGTTGAGGGCCAATTGGAGGCTTGAAATCAGGATCCTTTTGAACATTCTTGGGATGATGGAGTCAAGAGCACCAAGGTTCCCATGGATGTTGAGTGTGTGAGCCCATGGCTACTTTGTTTTTTTCCTTTCGCTAGTTCCGAAATCGTCCTACGCTGTTGCCAAAATGTCATTTATAGCAACAATGGGTGTGCAGGTGTTTCAGTCACTCAAACGAGGACATCAAGAATTCAGGTGCCTGGGTTGGCTATGGTCTCGTTCCCAAACCTGCATTTCAAGTCACCCCTGGTTGCAACCAATGTGGAAGCGCCAAAGATGCTTCTTGTTTTGAGACCAAGGATACAGCATGATGAACAGTTGATTTTGACAGTGGCGGGGATTTGGTGTACTTGAGTGTAGTGTACGTTGTGCTATTGCATTCTTCAGTCATCAAAGCACTGAAGGAAGTCTCATTTGCCCTCAATTGGGATATGATTTTGGGCAATTTGCAGGCGACCGCTGCTCCATTCCTCTAGTTCTGCGCTGGGAAACTTGAAATTTCTGTGCCTATGGCTGCAAACTTGTTGTTGCTGCGGGCTCAAGTGACAAATGACACCTGAATATACTACTGGCTGTTTCCTCGAGGTTGTTCTTCTGCGCTTTTCTTGCAGAGCTTCGAATAAGCTGTGCATCTCAGGCTGGTTCTTGACAAATTGAAGTGCANGAGGTTGTTCTTCTGCGCTTTTCTTGCAGAGCTTCGAATAAGCTGTGCATCTCAGGCTGGTTCTTGACAAATTGAAGTGCATTTTATGGACTCAAACGAGCACATTTGTTTTGCCGAAGTCTCAATGCAGATGATCAATGTTTGCCTTGCCCAGGTTGCAAATGTATTCTTTGAAGACGCTGACACAAAACCCACTGTGCGTTTGAATCATTCAGAGCACTTCCGAGAAGAGCCACAAGGCAAGGGAATGCACACCGCCAGCAGGTTCAGACTGAGGCTCTGAGGGTTTGTTCCGTTGACACTGCCAGGTGATGCGCAAGTGAGGAAGCTAAGCTGCAATGGACCAGCGTTCAAATCTGCAGTGTCGTGTGAGACCATTCTTTTTTTTGTTTCTTGACTCCAATAGTGGACTAGATTCTCTTGTGCATGTAGTGTGCAACGCTTGTGTTCGCCATCCCACAAGGAGATTAAGCAGCGGTTTGGCATCTGTCACAAGCATCTCGTTCACAGACACAGACTCTACAGCTTTCCGACTTGGTGGCACCGTCTCATGGGCAGCGTGGCAGCATGTGGCAGCAGCTTGTGACAGAGATACTCCAAGTGGTTGCAGAGTCGATGCAAGTCGCTATGTCGTAGCCATGTCGTAGCTGCCATAGCCATGTCGTAGCCATGCCTTAGCCATGTCTTGGCCATGTTGTAGCCCTGATCTTCGTATTTCTAGACCTGTATTGCGGTACAAAGTCAGTTGCATGTCTTGCCAGACACGCAAGGGCCATGAGATCATACATGAGGTTGCGCCCGCGGATCTTACCGGCATCGTGCAGTACCATGTTCGGTTGAACTGGGATCTATCTGACACAGTGGTCAAGACTCAGCTCTTTGATGCGTCGCTTCCTTTGCCGTTCCGAAGCTAAATGTGGTTTCTTAAAGGAATAATCCTTTTTAATCCTTTTTATTTCCCCATTTTCTTTTGTGTTGCCAATTTCTTGGAAGTCCTCAGCTTGAGATGTTCAATTCGTCATTGAATTGAGATCTTTGTTTTATCGGGGCTTGGCTATGCATGCTATGGGGTTGCCTGCACCACCACACAAAAGAATGCGAAAGAGGAGACCAGGCCTTTGGTGGCTGTGACCACAATAAGGGGCAACTAGTGACCGGAACTGCAACACTGTCTTTTGACAGAACACTCGTGACTCTGTCAGGTGCCCTGCGAAAGATCCGATGACATGTGTGAACATGAATGGACAAGGGCAATCTGTACACTTTACAGTAGCAGAAACACTAGAAAACACCTTGTGCACCTTCTAGACTTCTAGACAGGATTAGGCTATCAATGACCCTTGAGATGCTTTCAAACTTCTCCCCGAGATAACACCATTGCATAGAGCTATTGGTCTTGCCGGCTTTCCCAGAGCCAATTCATTTTTGATCCCTTTCGGAATGTTAGACAGGATGGGAGCAGAGACAACAGCCAACATACACTTGACTCAGTTCTGCGAAATCACAACTGAGGTGCATGTGTGTAATGGACCCGACCACCAGTTGGGTGTTTGGAAGTTATGAATCGAGGACAGATGTTTCAGTGACAATCCGATGGAATCATTTAATGTATGATTCATACTGTATGATTGTCCGTGAAACATTTTGGGAATACTTTCCAACTGTGCATCGGATTTGAGGAGCGCCAATTCCGCTGACCTTGCTACCTACCCAGCAGACCAATATCCTGCGCAATGGCTATTTGTCGCTTGACGAACAGTTTGTTTCGAAGTCTGAAGATGCTGCCCAAGAATCTAAAACGTACTGTAGTTGCACTTTGGCTTGCCTGTTAAAACGAGAGAGAGAGGGAGAGTATATTGCAATGGGAGGGAAGATCTTAAAGGGTGTTAAAAGGTTTGTCAGTCCAAAATTTATCACACATAATTCCAAGTTCTGGCTCGCAGTTGAAACTTGTGCCTTATCTCGCAGGTCTTAACTGCGGGCGCTTCTCCGGGCGGGTTGGCAGCTGGTGATCCAATACAGACAGTGTCAGAAGCTGCTCACATGCGACTGATCGTGCATTGCTTAGTCCACTCCGCGCAAGACTTCAGCATGTCTGAGTTGAATTTCATGTTTCCTAATGATATCGGTCGTTTTGCTATCAGGATCTTCAAAGCACGGAGCTGCCAACTAGCATCCAACTCGAGACATTGACCTTTACGGCGGGCAGCAGATTTTGTGTCGATGTGGTGGAGTGGTGTTGCAACTCGTATGTTGACATGTGTCGATATTTGTCAGCTGAAGCAGACACTTTTGAAATAGAGGTAAAGAAGGGAATGGGCGCTCTCGCCGCCCTGGAACGGTCGACTATTTTATGCACCCTGAATGTCGATTGTTAAGAACGGAAGGTTTTTTACGATTTGTATCTTTGGAATCGATTTCAGAACCATCATTTCGTACTGCGTGGGCCAATTCAAAAAGAATGAATTAGTATTTCGCTGAGGCAAAACTATCATTTGTTGTTCACATCCGAAGAACAAGTTCGGAAATGTGTGTGAAAAGGATACATCACATGGCAGCGCGGATTGAAAACCCATTTTTTCAATCTTCCCACAAGCATTCGGGAAGTTCTTGTGAGATCGAACTCACAATGGAAGCATTGTGCCTCCCCTGGAAGCTTCGCCCCCAATTCCAAAGGTCTTCGTTGGTTCCTCCATGAGATTTTTTTCTCTGAGCAAAATGTGAATTAACCGCCGGGGGATTCTACCATGGAGCGACTACAACAAAAGTATGAGATGTATGTGCAAGGTATGCGCTAGCGGAGCAAAAGATCTGTCAACGAAGCATGGAACATATGTTAACGTAGCGTGGAAGTATGTGCGATCGGTTAGCGTGGAATGCAAGGTATGTGCAAGCGTAGCAAAATATCGGTTAGCGTAGCATATACGGTATGTGCGAGCGTAGACAACGATCGGTTAGCATAACATGTAAGACATACGATATATGCAAAGAGAGCAACTAACAACCGATCTGTTAGCGCAGTAATGTAATATCATAGGCATCATGCAGAGCACAGGGACGTTATTCGCCCCTCCCCACCCCTCCGTAACGTGCACAGTAAGAACAAAAGGTAACAAAAAGTGACAACCCTTCTGGGGCGGGGAGTCAGCTGATAGCCGTAAACAACGGTTATCTGAGTTCTGCCAAGCAGGGGCCAGCAAAAGCGTTGCCGCGCTCCCTCTGCGCAGAAGCCACTAGTATCCAGTATTCGTAGGACTCTTTCCCCCCAACTTTTCTGGCAAAGCTGGAATCTCCATGGGGAAACACAGAAGCAACCAACCAATCATGGCACTTTGATGCTTGATGCCTCATTTCTTTTGTAGATGTTTTACGTACTTGTCAGCTAACATATATACATTGCATAAAGTTGCTTTTTTGTTGCCTTAATGCGCACAAGACTTAGTCATTTTTGTTTGGCAGCAGCTCTTGGGGATGGTACTGATAGTACTGCTCTGACGTGACTGTCTTCTTCTTGTTCTTCTTATCCTAAATTCAGATAATGCATCCTAATGTTTCATGCGCCACCGTGCTGCGACGGGTTCTAGCTTTGTTGGTGTATTGCTCTCCATGTCAACGTAGCTGCTATATCGTGTGTGGTCGAGTTTGTACACGTTTAGAGTGGGTCAAAGCTTCTCTTGTTGCGATTCGTCGCGAACGACTCTGTCCACATGCATGCGGCTTGCTCAACAGCATTCACATCACGAAAGCGCATCATCTTGCAACAGGATCAGACAGACCCGGGCAAAACTGGGACGCACGTGCAAGGGATCTTGGACTGGCAAGGCGCTCAGAACTTGAACGAGACCTGCATGGTACGAGACTAGGCTGATTCGGTGCCTTGTGACCCAGGACTACTACTGGACCTGATTACCCCCAAGTGTACGAGGAGCGAATTTTGGGTAAGCCTGGCTGCTCCGACAGAAGTGCAACGAGTCGTGCAACGAGTCGTGCAACGAGTCGTGCAACGAGTCGTGCAACGAGTCGTGCAACGAGTTGTGCAACCTGGGAGGACTGGGCACTCGCAGATGAGTTCGAGGTCTATTTGGCCGAGGACGTCCAGACAACTGCTCTGAGGAATATCTACCAATAAATCATGAAATGTACAGCTACAGCATTGCCCTAACCAACTGAAGACGAAGGTAGGATTCTCATGCATTCCATCGTTAGGCATCATTGCACTCTTGACAAACTTGAACCAAGACATTTTCTGTCAAAAAAAAAGTGCAAAGATCCTGTCTTGCGTTAGGCTTGCAAGTTTGTGTGGTCCCAGTCTGAAAATATATCTTAGCACTGACGATGCTATCACTCGACGCGGCGCAGTCTAGCAGCCTCACTGGGACGCTGTCAACGCTGGGGAGTCAGTATGAGACTGTCTGAGCGATTGGATGTGATCGGTCAATTCGTCAGATTGTCTTGGTGATTCGTCAGATCAAATCAGATGGGATTGATCAGGTCTTTGGGCACTGTGACAATTGGTACTGCAGCTGGGGTGACCGCATGGCAGTTGACCATTCCAGAGACATTGCCTGCCACTCAGTAGTGCTTTGGAGATAGTGAAATCATGTCAGATACTTTAAAGCTTGTAGATATTTGATTCATTTGAATCTAGACTCTAGACAGGGGCTTGGAACGGATGGGTCTGGTGCAGCTGAGGCTCAGTGGTGCCAATACCTTGGTGGTCAAGGCCAAAAACTCCGTCGGTCAGGTCACTGCGGGCACTCCGGGCACTCTGGGCACTCCGGGCGAGCTGTGACAGCAACGATTTTGTTCGCAACGAACCTGATTTTGCTATGGTGGCATTTGATCTTGGCAAAGCTTTGACATATTTTGAACTAGTCTGCTTGCGAAAGGCATGCGATTTCCCTCCCTTGAGTTGGAATTTTCCCATTCTGGGGTGAGTTTGTGATCAACAGCTTGCAGGCCCCTCTAAGCGGAGCGCAGAGCGAGGTCTATTTGCTGCCAACCACTACCTCCACATCAGGTGTGAGGAGTTCGAGCTTCTGGTAAGCTTCGTGTGTGTAGAGTGAGAAAGGGAATATACTGTCTTACCATGTCTTACCACAGATTCCGGCTGGCTGTGAGTTTCATTGCTGAACTCTTGTGGTTCATTTGTCCAACACGCTTTGCTCTGCTTGCAAATGTCACCACTCTTGCAGTCACCAGCACAACGACGGCTTTATATTCCTTGGCGGGCACGCAAGTCGACCACTCAGAGTGAAAATTTAGGTTTGCAGATGACATTTTGGTTGTGTTATCTTTGTATACCTTGAGAAGCCAGTGGTTTTCGTGGTCTTCCTGTTCCCCTCTCCCAAAAGCATTGCTTGAACCCTCGATTTATGCCCACGAGAGCCTCAGGTCACCTTTTCGGATAGCGACCCCACCGCGGGAGTCATTGCAGGCGAACCAGATCTCAGAATTGGGTACCCATGGAGGATTTATCATCATTTTCATTCATTCTCATTCATTTTCATTCATTTTCATTCATTTTGAGACAAATTTTCACTAATTGGCATGGGGCCCTGAGACAAATCAGAATTTCTCCACGTCTCCAGGTTCGATCGGCTGGCAGACACCTCTGAGCACCACTGAGATCACGGCGTGCGGCGCTTGGGAATTGCAGTCGGTGAGGGATGGACAGTAGCACAGAATGTTGACTTCCAATCCCAGGTTTGTTAAATGTTCATACATGTTCTTGATGATCATTAATGGTTGTTATCTTGTGATTGTTTTGGATGTGTTTGGGTTATGCTGTGCTGGATTCTGTAGCTTGGTCCAAACCATGTCGATATGACTGTTGTGGCGGTCGTGATCATTGGATGTCGCGCCAAATTTTGTGGCGCTTGCCGATGTGGTCATGTGATGGATGTTGTGGCGGTGTGAGGATGATTCCTGAGCGAATGTGTCAAAGAAATGTTGGGTTGATATACCGTGGATATACCGGCGTCCCGTAGATCGTGTTATCAGTTGCCGGATGTTCCGGTGTCGCGTCTCCTAGTCAATACTATTCATGCTGGTTTGTGTATCGGTATTGTTGTCTACCGAGTATATATACTGCATGCAATTATTCATATTCTTCCCATCAGGTCATGTTAAGTTTGGCTGCAGCTGTTTCGATGTGCTGAAAGAATTCTAGGACTTGTACTTGATTCATATGCATGATGTGTATGTGCCGATTTCTTTTTTGGCAAATCAAGTAGAAGTCCTCAATCAGGGGATGAAACCAAAAAGCAGCATTTTCAGGTACGCAATCTACATGTCGTATGACAGCGCTGGTAGTCTCCTGGCAGCAGTCTGGTGATGTCTTGTGCTTGCTGAAATGCCCTGCAGCATCTGTGCCTCGTTTAACGAAGCGTTAGGCCAAAAGCAGCTGATCACTAATGCCGTGGTCCCACCAGCGACCAGCCACTCGATCTCTGGTCTGATCAGAGAGTCAGCACCTGAGGTCACCTCAGACTTCAGAACTCTTCAGACAAGTCCCATCAAGTCATGTCCCGCACTTGACGAGTTGCCATTTGGATCCATTGGGTGTGCCTTTTCAGGACGGGCGATCCTACTTTCCCGGCCAATTGGATTATTGTCTATCCAGTGGTCCAGGCGAGCTGTCAACTTCATTTCAGTGTTTCAAGATCGAATGCTGCCGGATTAAGATTTTCGTTTTTTCCTTCACACAAGCTCTGTTCTGTGGAGATAGTTTCTGCACCATGCCAGGGTACTCTAGCACCCGTTAGCGTGGCTGCGTATGTGGAGCTGCTGCGGCCACAGATGAGAGGGAAACAATATGAAAAGAACCCCTTTTTTGATCACATCATTACTTGAAATACTCTGTGGCCATGCACAGAAGTGAAATACGCGGATGTGAGGTACGATGACAGCGGCACTGTGCCCCCAGCTCCTGCTTTCAGCTCCGTTGACTTTACAGACGAGGATGCACCAGCTGGTGTTGGCTTAAAGTTGTGGTGCAATTTGGTTTGTGGATGTGTCGGAAAAGACATCAAAACTAATCAAAACTATCAAAACAAGGAGCTGCTCCTGAAATTGAAACGATACAGTATCCGATAAAGACACAACCTTCCATGTAAAGATGGTAAAGACGGCATGTGATTCTTTTGGGTGGTTGCCGCGGCGCATGAAAGCTCTTGGTTGGCGCTGTTTCCCAGGATGCACAAGGAGGATATGCAAGTGGCACAGTCAGGCCCCACCTCAAAGCCTGGATGACAGACCTTAGATGTATGGGGCCGATGTTAGGTAATGGGTTTGTTTGACATGATACATGATTATATATGATGCCCTTATCTTTGGTTTGTAAACAGCACTAAGGATCCAGAGTGGAAAGGTATACGGGTACCCTTGTCTTTGTTGCTTTTGGACGAAACTTGAAGCTCATGTACTCCTGCTGGTACAAAAGGAATGACTTCGATTCACAAACTTCTTCATGCAGCTAAGCAGACCAGAAACAATTGCACAAATAGATTGGATATCGCAGTCCGAAGCTTGCAAGTGCAACAGGTGGGTACTCGACGGCAACACNTCGACGGCAACACTGATCTTGCCTACACCACTGAGTATGTGGTATATATAGCAGCTGATCAGGCACTAGGGAAGCATTGCAGTGCCACCATGTGCCATGATGTCATGCTGTGCCATGTTCGTGTGCAGCATATGTTACAGTCGCAGCATCTCATCTCCAACAATATCTTCCAGGCTGGCACCGGTGCAGTGCAGTTTGGAACTGCTGTACCAGTGGGTACCAACGAAGTCACGGTCATAGATGCAGGTGCGACGTCACAAGGTCGCGAGGTGACGACATGACGAGGTGACGACGTAACCGTGTGCATTGTGTGCGACGGCGGGGCCAGGTCCCGGCAGTGGTGTCTATATCGATGCCAACTATCATGTGCAGTGCTTGGTCAAGAACTGGCAAGCGATGAACTGCACCATAGCAATNTCTATATCGATGCCAACTATCATGTGCAGTGCTTGGTCAAGAACTGGCAAGCGATGAACTGCACCATAGCAATTGCTCCAGCAATAAACTATAGTAAACTGTGGTTATAGTTCTTCCATGATTTTCCATGTTCAATTGTCATGGAAGCCGAGGTCATGATTTATGCCCGCAACTCTTATGGTAGCGAAGCAGGTGCAGCCTTCCGATTCTCCCAAATGTGTAGAGTCTAGAGCCCGTATGCTTTCGCCTGAAAGGATACATCGGCACACCTTCTGTCACGTCGTTTCTATTCAACGATGTGGGCTCTTCTACTAGCACCAGCGCCACGCCTGGTTCCAAGTTGCCTTGTCGTTTGCTGGTGAGAATCCTTGCAAATCATTTGTGTGCCAATTGACGCTCTTTTGCTGAAAGGGCAACTGAAATCTCAGCAACTACAGCCCTTGCCTCAGTGGGCTTGCTTGCCCAATGAGCTGGCAGGTGTTCCGGTCACCAGGTTCTAGCCAACATGAGTTTAGTTCTAGCAGACGTGTGACATGGCGTCACAAAGTTCAGCCCTCTTCAAGATAAAGCCTGCAAATCCAAAGTGCCCTCGGATACCATGAATCTGAAGCGGACATGTTCCAAGTCGGACTGGGCACATAAATTGCAGCAAAGCTGTTTGTACTCCAGTTGCGCGTGATAGAGTTGCCTTGCTGTATTTGCAATGCTTGCTGCTATTTGTGGCTGAAAGCAACCGTGTTGATTTCGGCTAAGTGTTCGTAGGAGAGTTGGGGCCAGGTCTGATTGGCGTGTTGTTTGGAGCTGTCAAAATAATTCAAAATATATATTGATTGAGTAATTGGACATATTTGTTGTTTGATTGATACTGGGTTGCAAGGAAGTGCCAAGTTATTCTTGCCTTTTAATCCTGAGGTGTCAACGACGAGAACATCTGTGTCCACGAGTATTTCACTCACGAGACATGGCTGCAAGATGTCTTCCTCGAATCTCAGACTCTACCCAAATTTCATAGTTGAAAGGTTTGGGTTGGGATTGCCTTACTTCCTAAAAATGAATACGAGTCATCGGTCTCTTGCGAGGGTCTGCACAGCGCGAAATTGGGTGGTTTCACGTTCTTGAATGATACCAGGACTTCATCAACTTCTGCAACAATCTCAAGCACTACCGTCACATTGACCAGCATGACTACAAGCTCCAGTACTGAGACTTCACTTACATCCATACAGGAGGTGCGAGAGTTGTGAATGCAATGTGGACAATGTGGATGAGGATCCTATATATTATGATGTGTATATCTATATTATATATTTATGTAACTATATTATATATAATTATATATACATGTGAATATGTACATATTTATTTCCACACACACACATGTATGCAGTATGTCACAAATATGCTAAGCGGAGCAAGGCTTAACGGCTATTCCGGCTATTCCTGGGCAATGGACAAGACAACCTGATCTGCAGATTGGCAGCATGTCAGTCTTTGCTCTGGAACTGCCTGTGCCAAGACGATGCAAATTCAAAGACCATCATCACACCTCATTCAAAGGCAAGACTTTGCAGTCTGGAAATGCCATAATTCCAGGTTTCCGAGATGTTGTCAACAGTTTGGGTGCTCAGAATTTTTCCAGTCCACGCACTGCGCATCATTGGCAGGCCAGTGAATGGCAGTCTGTGCTCCCCAGCGGCTCAATGCCTGGTGTCCGCACACATCACAGTGCAGTGTGGAGCGATGCTGCGGATGGGATGTACGTCTTTGGCGGGGACAGCAACGGTTGCCGCCTGAGTGAATCCATGGGGCGTATGGTGATTTGCAGATTTGCAGCTGCTGGGGGAAAGGAATCCCACTTTTGGATTCAACATACAAGCGACCCATTGTTCAAAGAATCAACCAAAATCAGCCATTTCCGATGTTATGCTTGAGATTAATTGAAGACTGAGGCATTGTTTGGTTGAACGATCTGCATTTCTATGATCGCCAGGTGGAGATTGTTGAGGGTGGAGAAACATGGGGGACTTCTTAGCCAAGAATAGTGAAAATGTGGGATGCACATGTCCGAACAATCCCTTCCTCCCCTGTGAATATGGTCTCAGGACATCTTAGGGGAATGAATTCCCGTCCTCTTTCAATTGGTCTAACCCCTGTTGTATTTACCATGCTTTTTTGCTTGTCTCAAACCCCAGACTTGGTTGAAGCATGTTGCAGCGACAATGTGCAGGAAACCCCTGCCGTGACTAGTAAAAACCATGGATTTTTCCCTTGAATCACTGCGTTAACCCAGCTCTTCCGGCATCACTCGCCAGGCCAATTCCTGGCAACAGCTGTCACCGGGCGGCACGGCTCCTACTGCCAGGTACATGCACAGCGCTGTGTGGAGCGCGCTGGCGGATGGGATGTACGTCTTCGGAGGCTACACAGGGGGCAGTTGGAGCCTCAAAAACTTGGGAAGCTGCAGCCAGTGGTTCCTACCCAATCAGCGGATTGGAAGCCCAGTTACAGGGGGTCCAGTAGAGTTTGTCCGGTAGGGCGAACTGAGGCACTTACTGAGGTGAAGCACCAAGTGGGGATCAGTTGAGAAAATCTCAGTTGTGACTCCTGCATTTTACGCGGAAACAAACACCAGTTGCTGGTTGAAATGCTACTGGAAAATAAGGGTCATCACTGGAAAAATTAGAAGGCAACTGGTGAGGAATCCAGGACCTGCTTTACCAATACGTTGATGCTGCGGCCTGGGGGGCCGCAAAAAATGGTTGCGAGAAATTGATTTGCCTACCATCCCATTCACCTAATCTTGAATACCTCCCAAAGACGGACCCCAATATGGATAAATCGAAAGAGCAAACCTATGGCCTTCTAGGCTGTTTCATATTTGAGTGAAGGGATTCCTCATCTCCGCGACTTTTAAAAATCCGTCAAGATGGGGTCTTTAGATCCCCCCAGTCTTGGACAACCCCAACGTCCCCAACTGTGCATCCTAAGGCAGCCCAGCTCTCAACGACTTGCAGTTCTATGACCGCCAGGAGGGAGGACAAGTGGAACTTTTTTTTTTCAAACCGAGGTCAGTCATTGAAAACCAGGAGGAATGTAGAGGTAGGGTCCACCTCGCCTTTTGCAGTAGCCTCAAACAACTTCTGTCCCAGGGGCTCGACCACCAGCTGCTGATGGTTTGCCTTTCCCTTTTTTTTTGCAAAGTGACAAGTTAAAAAATCATCTTGAATTTGTGGCATTTGGATCTGCCTTCCTCATGGTGTGCAATATGGTGGAAATGCAGATTTTGCCCCACTTGAAGTGTTTGAGTCTCATGATTCCAATCCCAAAGTTCTTGCCCGACGCCAGGGAAACGCATGGCAACTCCTATCTCCCAGTGGTTCCGCACCCTCCATCCGCTATGGTCACAGTGCGGTGTGGAGCCCTGCTGCTGATGGCATGTACGTCTTCGGAGGGGCCTTCTACGATGGCGTCAACAGCTCGATCCTCAGGAGCCGAAGCTGATTGCTTTGCTGATTGGTGGCGAAAGGAAACATATAGGAAGACTGCATATGTTTCACTTTTCCGATGAAATGGGATGATGATGCCGCTTGACGTTTTTTCCTTGAATGAGTTGATTTTTTTTCAAGCTGTTTCAGCTTTGGTGAGTGTTAATTAGGCAGCATCTCTTTTGTGTGAGGTGGAGTTACACTGAATGATCTCTACTTCTTCGACCGCCAGGCTGGTGTTGCAATCGGATTTTGCTCATTTTGCACTACGGCAGAAAGCGTGAGGGGTACCATTTGCATAGATTTGGGTCCATGATCCGTTTCGGAGAATGTAGACCTGTGGTAGTTTGCTTGTTGGCAGTGGTTGTCATCGTCACTTTGTCGTTTAAGATGTGTTGCTTTCTTAGTTTTGCCTGTGTTTGCTCATGGCCGCCCATGGCCCGCTTTCCTAGAATTCCAGGGAACTTCATTCTTGCCAGCAGAGACCAACAGCAATCGCCTGAAATGATGTTCAAATCATTTCAAATCAATTATATATATAATATACATATATAATATGTGTGTGCATCGTGTCAGATTGAGCAATCAAATCTGAAAAACCCATTGTTTTGACGTCAATCTTGTATTCCCCTCTTCTGCCCTCACTTTCATGGTGAATTTCACCAGCCAAATTGCTTACCAGAACATTTGATCCACAGATCTTCCACAGATCTTCCAGGCCAATTCGTGGCAGCAGCTCTCTCCCAGCTCCGTCCCTTTCGATCGCCTCTGGCACAGCGCTGTCTGGAGCCCCGTTGCGGACGGGATGTACGTCCTCGGCGGCTTCGGTGGAGCCTCGGGGGCGGATGCCTTGAGTGACCTGCAATTCTACGACCGCCAGGAGGGAAGAGAGACTGAAGGTGTTCATTTTTTCTGAATGGAGGTTTGAACCAACCAACCATGGGTGGTTTGATAGTTTGATGGGTATTGAAGTTGTGGTTTGAAAAGTTTTGATTTGGTATTGGGGCAAATGGTGTGGCGTTAGTATGTTTGGGGTTGGGATTGCGACTTTACTAATATATACATCATCTAATACATATTACATATACAATATACACTTGGTTCAACTGAGCCCATAATGACCTGCCATTGAGCAGCACTTGATTGAAATTGGAGCAGCACTTCCTTGAAACTGGGTGTTTGGAGTTTGGAAACACAAGAAAAAGAAGACACAACTGTGCATCTTCTCAGCAATTTGATGGTCTGAGAGCTGCAAAATTCCACACGTCCACTCCTGCGGGCTTGTCTACAGAGAAAGACTTGGCTGGAGGCATAGGTCGCTTTTGGTCACTCGGATTATTGTGGTTTGAGAAATTGGTAAATGTCGCATCTTTGATATTTGAAATAGCACTCTTAGCTGTTGGAGCGAATCCCGCTTTCACCGATCGCGAGGCAAACGCGTGGCAAGCGCTTTCTCCCAGCGGCAGTGCGCCCAGTGGCCCCCACGACCATACGGCAGTGTGGAGCGCAGCAGCTGATGGGATGTATGTCTATGGAGGATACCGAACTCCTGGTCCTGGTCTCAGTACATCACTGGGCTGCGCTGCTTTGATCACCTTCAATTGCTTTTTAGACTTGTAAATGCCGAAAGACTATACATGGGTTTCTCTCAAGGTTCGGGAAAAACCTATAAATTTTCGAATTAAACATGTATGACCATGTAATAACATGTAATAACATGTAATAACTCATGTAATAACTCATGTAATAACATGTAATAACATGCAATAACATGTATGAACATGTCAACAAACCATGGGACTTTAAGGTTCCAAAGTTTGAGACAACACACTTTCTCGTCGAGCTGAGGCACTGCGGACGAGCTCCACTTCTTCGACCGCCAGGCTGATTCATGTTGATGTTGATGAAAAAAAAGGTACATTTCCTTAGGTTCTGCTCAAAAAGGTGATAGTCTGCTACTGAAATGGTACGACCCCAATATCGCAGTTCAAGGTTTTATTGACTTCGGAATGATATTAATTCCAAGCTCTAGGGCAGGCGGCTTGATGCCTGTCAGACTGAACCATTTCTCTAGGAGTCAACCCATTCCCAAAAGAGGAATCGGATGCTGGGCATTGGAAATGGTCAGCCCGTTTCTGTTTCAGGACTTGAATACTATACTTGATCTGTATTTAGATCTATTTTCAGATCATATTTGATCTATCTATATTTGACTACTTGATCATTTTTGATCCATATTTAGATCATACGGTCCACACCCTCAAATTGTGGATTATTCCTAGTTCGATCGCATGAAATAATTCTCTGTTGTTTTTTCTTCACCTCTTTTAGCCACTAATCTAGGGATTGAATCTGCAACCAATTGCTGAAGTGTTGGTGAAATCATCTAGTTTGGGTTTGTCCGAAACTGGATTACATACCACAAAATCCCATCCCATTGGTGATCAATCTCCCGTTTGGAGACAAACCCAATATCATATCATTGGTGTCATTCTAAGCCATTCTCCTCATTATATCCCCAGTATATCCCCAGTACATCCCCTGCTAACCTCATCATATCCTCATTGCATTCGCATGAATTTGTTGATAAAACCTTTATTCTCAAGGTGTGGTTAGCTTTATAACAACCCCCAAAAAGATGCCAAAAAGTTTGCCACCAGGACACCAGGATGTTATTTCGATGATGTGATGATGTTTCCTCCATATTTTCCAAGTTTCCCACGTTTCGGCATCTTTTTTGGGTTGCTATAGATGAGTTAAGCCCCAGTCTTGTTATCGACATCCCAACCCAATAGGTTTCCAATCCATGGGGGTACCCCCAAATCATTTGTTTTGTATCATGGGATTTTCCAATATTTTCCAGCTAAAATGGGGATCGCCCCAGACTTCGGATCGCCCGATTTGCCCAAAAAATTCCAGGCCAATAGCTGGACGCTGCTGTCGCCCAGCGGCTCTGCTCCTCAACTGCACTCCCACACAGCGGCCTGGAGTACAGCGGCGGATGCCATGTACGTCTTCGCGGGGCTGGATGTCAGTGGTGCCTCGAACATGGCGACCGGTGCAAAGTCATGGGCATTTCCGTGCAGGGTACCAGGATTTGGATTCATGATAAAAAGGATATGTTCCGAAATGGAAGGGGTAATGCTAGAGTCGTCGAATTTTGATTTTAGCTGATGTTGGGGTATCCCTGTTTTAGGAACCTCCCAAATGTCTCAGGTGCAGCAGATGACTTTTGCAAGATATGAGTTCAATGATCTTGCCAAACCCAAGAGTGAATCGGAACAGACCCCATGACTTGCACGGGAGTTAGGAGAATCCATACCCAATTCTGGATGGATTTTAGCCATATCTTGATATTCTGGTCCCTTTGCGATGACAACCGCCCGCACCGGAGTGTTAGCTACGGAGCTCCAATAAATAAAACCATATGTTCTATGTTGGGCCTTTGTAGGGAGCATGTTGGGAATATATTGGGCCCATGTTGGCTCTATGTTGGGCCGTGCCCATGTTCAGCCATGTTGGGCCCATGTTGGGCCTATGTTGAGGGATGTTGGGCCATGTTGGGCCTATCTTGAGGGATGTTGGGCCATTTTGGGCCTATGTTGGGCCCATGGGCCTATGTTGGGCCCATGTTGGGCCTATGTTGGGCCATGTTGAGCCCAAGTTTGGCAACTTAGCTGATTTTAGGTCCCTTTAAAAAAGTGGAAAACCACAGGATTCTAGAGCAAAAATGCCTCTCCCCCCAAGCTAAAGCTTGATAGCTATTGCAATTGCTTCCGGATAATGGGTGCCAACAAAAAACGCCTCGGCACCTTCGGTGCGGGCGGATTTCTAGCCTTTTTTGCTGGTTAGGTAAGATGAAATCCTGCTTGACACTTAACTTTTAGCAGGGCATCGACAAACCAGCAAGACTTGGGGTTTGTCATTGCCAAGGCTCTTGGACTCGCGTGAACAATCTCTATGCCTTTTATCGCCAGGCAGGGTGTCAGATATTGCAGGCCTTCAATGGCTTGAAGCGTTTGTCCAGGCTGGTCCTCAGTCTGCCGTGGGCGATCCGCTGACATGGTACAATGGTAACATGGCTCCAATGTTGGGTGAGTTGGGAGCCTTAGGAGCTTCCCAAGTCCATTTGATGCTTTGGAAAAGGTTAGCAACAGATAGAAAAAATTCTTTCATCATTTTCAATGGCCATAAATTGGGGGATATCATCTGGGATTTCAAACATAGATGCGGAATCGGAACTAGCATTTGTAGATTCTGTGGGAAAGCAGGGTTTTCCAGAACTGCCTTACTTTACACCAGCGTACCCCATTTTCACACAACCCAAACTATTTCTGGATCTGTTTGTAGAGCTGGTCATGAGCTTGTTCCAGATGTGCAAGATGTTAATTTCTGGCACTCTACATGTCTAATCATCCAGGGAAAGGATGATTTTGAATGTTTTGAGTTTTTTTTCCCCGAGAATCAACCAGAACAGTTGCTGATGATTGGCAGCAACAGATGGGGTTTGAATCTGGGCTTGGCTCAGAGTTGTTTAGCCATGTTGAACGCCACAATTGCATGTGCTTTGTAGGTTGTCTTCTTCCAAAACTGCATTAGGGCGTGAGTAGGTGCCCAACTTTGTGCCATACCCATCTAGGCATCTTTTTTTGGTGAGCCGTGTTGAGAGTTGTCCGGTTGTTTTGCCCTTTGCTCCATCCCATAGAGATTTGCAGGGATCCTGATAAAATCGCCACTTCTGCACATCGAACCGAGTTATGACTTGGCTTGGTCTGGTGTAAGTGCTATTGCAGGCAAGAAGACTAAGTTCTGGTTTCCTCCTGGAGAACTGCTACCATTCCTGGAGACGCCAGAGATGAAGGTTTCTGCGCATTTGGTCATCTTAGTCTTGTTTTTCAGCATTTTCCAGAATCCAAAAAAAAACAATTTTTAAGTCTGCGGATGTAGTTTGCTGACACCCAGGGCTTGCACTTTTTTGATCTCTGTTTCTGAAGAACTGTTTCTCTGTTGATTGCAATCAGGTCTGGGCTTCCACCTTCACAGGTGGGCTGATTGCGATGCGATTGATGTAAGGTTTCATATTTGAGTGAGGCTTTCTGATGCAACCTCCACCTCTTCTCCCAAGGAGATCCTTCACCAATCGACTCACGCAGGTCCAGAGATCGACTACCAGTGGTTTCATCGCTTCGTGGTGACCGACAAGGCAGGCTTTGGGTCCTCGAAATCTCCTGCAAGCTTCGTGTCCGGCGCAGGTTGGCCGAGAGTTGGTTGACGTCAAAGTACGGCACGCTCTTCCAGGCAAGGAACATCTGGAGAATAATGACATGATGTGTCATGGCTTGTAGGGGTTGTATGTAGTAGTTTCAACATGTGCAAACGCTCCCTTTGGAGCGATTGACCCATATGTACAGATTCAGTGTTCGAAACAATCTGGCACAGTTTTGTTTAGAGGAGACCTGCTACGACTTTGAGACATATACCCGTGTACACGCATTGAATTGGAATCTCCACACTCTCGGCCATCGACTAAGCACCCTCGACCTAGCAACACGCTGTACATCAGGCGCCAATCGTTCCGACTTTCGACGGGGTGACTTCACCCAACTGGACATCAAGACAGGGGGCAAGCGATTGCGCCGCCGTTGCGGCTTGGCATTGTGTGACCATTCTGACATGGCAAATTGGGCCAACGGGCAGCAACCGGCCAACAGCAAAGACCAAAAAAAGACCCGGGTACACGTTGCTACTGGCAGCAATTGCACATGGCTGAGGTACCCAGCTGTTTGCAGGGCCTGATGTCAGGGTTGGCGTTGGAGTTCGCATCTTGGCTGAGTCAAACCTTGCCATCTCGATCCACGACCCCAACCCAAGACCCACCATGTGAGTATTCATGCTGCACCTGCCAAGAACTTGGGAGAACTCTCAACTCTGTTGTTTCTTCCCTAGTTTAAGCATAAATTCAGTCGAATTTCTTGAGGCGAAATGTCACTATGCAGAATGTTGAAACCTGAGGCACTGTCCAGATCCCTTCGCTTCATCACAGTCCTTTGCTGGAGTTTCTCATGGCAGCTTGGTTCCATGATGTTCCAAGTAGGAAACTTGGGTGGCTGATGTTTGTGTGCACCTAGTGGGACCTGACAATTGTCCAAGGTAGAGTCTGAATCGATTTCCTTTATGATTCATGCCAGTCATGCTGGCACCGAATTTCCTGATGATGTCCAAAAGCAGGCGGGGACGCGCATGTTTGATTCACAGAGCGGGGGGAAGGGATTGAACTTCGTCTGTGCATACTGAGCCAACTAGCTATTGAGGATACACGGCAATAGAATACCGCGATGACAGCACCACAATTACTACTTTTTAAACGTACACATATTAGATGGATTTCTTTAGAAGATTTCTTAAAACTATTTTGGGTTCAAACAACATATTTTCTTCAACTACATATAGATGAGGGCTTGATCATGTAAGACTCAGGGTGCGAGATCATGCATGTAAGGGCTCACACTCCACAGAACAGATTCGCAAATACGGGTTTGTCTAAAAAAGGCGACCCCCGAAAGCGAGGCTTCAGCATCATTTTCCATGTTTTCTCCACACAAACTGTTCGAAATCGGGCCAAACCATACTTTAGACACAGCCTGCCATCCAACCCTGCCATCGCCGTAGTCTGGTTCAGGTGGAGAACCTTCACCTGGATTGGATCAACTTGGAGATGAAAAGATCCCAGAAATTCACTGGGATTTTGCCTCAGATTTGGGGCATTCAACCCCTCACTGCTGAGGTGGAGGCGGGACAAAAATGAGGTTGTGGTCAGGTAAGGCTTAAACATTGAAGACCACCAACTGGGATACTTTGGTGCCCAAAGTGACCAAACTTCCAAGAGTTTCACTCAACGGATGCTGGAAAACTCCTGTCTCCTGGCGCGCCATGAGGCCATGCTCATTCCTCCAAGCCAGCGGATGCGGCAAAATTGTGCGCGGATGGACTGAAACCAGAGCCTTGGAGTGAAGCCGAGCACAGGTTCCGTGACGTTTTCGATGGATATATCGGTGAAGTTTGCTTGGCAGGAACTGCAGCAAAGATCTCCACTTTGGATCCTGCAGATGCTGTCAAGTCTTATGATACTTGTACCTTTCATGTTTCACCTTAGGTGGGTATGGCTCAAGACTGTTCACCCCATGTTGACCCCGACAAGTGTATGGGTCAAGAATTGGGTCAAGAATTCCCAACATGACCAGCCATTTGTTTCGTTGGAATCCCATGTTGGATCACCATACCCAAGAGATGTCAGCTGGAAGATGGAAACCCAAAAGTGACTTCCACTTCTGTGCAGACGCTGAGAGATCCGCTTTTGCTTCAAGAAATGGCACCAGGCAAGCCAGGCGAGGACCTCATTCCTCGGCTCCAAAGTTTGGGCAACTGATGCAGTTGTGAAGTCTTCTGAGTTGGTTTTTGGAACGATTTTTCATCCAAGAATTGGTTGAAGGGAAGCATTGCAGGACACCCCCTACCAGTGATGGGAAACCCAGGGTTTGCAGTGAAAGTTCCCTTCAACGAACCCGAAGACAGAGATTCTATCTGCAAAAAACGGGATGTTCACAACTAAACGCTTCCTCCTGTGGGCTTCCAGCCGGGCCCGGTTCAAGCTTCATTCAGAGATTCTTATCCAGCAGCTCTTGGGGGGTTGGAAAATCTTGGGAAACCAGAATACTGCTCCCAGCTTAAAAATGTGAAGGTGAAGATACGACAGGATCCACAAACTTTCTCATAAAAAGCACATTAGGAGTGACAAATTTGCGCTGCACTTCACCTGAATTTCAAGATGTTGATTTCGGGTGGTTCCAGCGGCAAAAGCACAAGTTCTTGCACACCGCAGCCATGGTTTTGTGCCGCTGGCCTTGTCAGCCCCGCCACTAACGCCGATGTTCCATGTGGAAGGACGAACCAGACGACAGGCACTGGAAGCCACGCACGCCTTGAGGCTTCTGGTTGGAAGATCCATTTCATTGATCCAATCAACTGGAAATTCGCAATGGTGTCTAGAGTTCTTAGCACTTTCATGAACTTTGGGGGTCAAAGATGTGTCCTTTGTTTTTTATTTGGGGAACGATCAAGGTACAAGTGGGTCAAAGCAAGGTGTGAAGCCTGCGAATTGTGGCAGTGGAACTGTGGCCATGTTTGTCAAGGGTCATTGGTGCAAAGAGGGCCAGCTTGGGCAAGGGTTGAACCCTGCAACAACTTATGGTCATGGTGAAGGGTGAACAGTGGTGCGGGGTGTTTGCGTGTGGAACACACGCAATCAGAAACTAACCAGCCTGCCTTCAAGACATCATCACTGAGAAAAAATGCGGTCTCACAAATATTGTGGCAATTCTCCAAAAGTGCAAACTTCCATCATTCCTCAAGATATGCCAAGGTGGACTGCCAAGTTACACCGTTAGAAAATGCTCAAGTGTCTATGTCAATTGTTCTCATCTCACTGATTTGTCTTTGAATAGTCTGCCATGGCGAAGAAATCCAGCAGCGCAAAGACCAAGAAGTCCACCAAGAAGAAGAGTGGGGCAGTTCGACTCGGATGGGGAAGTTGGATGTTGATCAACTGCTTGAGCTGGGCTGTTTTGTTAATAAACCATGAACATCTTGACATGGAGGAGTCTCTGTTTGAATTATTTATGGATTATGGTTTATTAATGATTCGCTAATTTACTAATGACTGGAGTAGCATCTGTGACCTTTGTGTGCCGGCCAGCAATAGTTAAGGACCTACCTCATCCCAGGTCTTAGCTGCTGAATTGTCATAAAAAGAACACCATGAAGCATGAAGAACTTCTGCTGTATCAAGTTCTTTGAGAAGAAACAATGGGGTATCTCAACCAGGCGATCCATTTGATGATTCTTGTGGAAGCTTTTACGTGATCCATCAAGCCACAGGGCTTCTACAGCCCGGTATGCCTTGGTATGCTCGGCACAGAAACAGTCCAGTGGATGTGCTGAGGCACAGAAGAGAGTGCGGGGCAAGGGCGGCCGTGCCAAGCATGCCTTCATGTGCTTCTCCAAGGTGAGGACGGGTGAGGCCGTAGGATTTTCTACCAGTCGTCGATCATTTCATTTACTGCTGGATAACAGTGATCACTAGGAACCATTTCAGCTGTTCTTGTTGGACCTGCTGGGTCATTTGTGAAACCCAGGCATCCCATCCTGGGTTTCCACCCCAGGAGAAGCGGAAGGATGTCCTCGCGGAGGTTGGCCTGAAGGACGCGCCTGAGAACTTTGGGGCTGCTTCCAAGGTGGGGGAAGGGGTTGGTGGGATGAGAACACGCAGGGCCAGGCTGAAGTTGTTTGAAGATGCTAAGGGGGATGTCTTATCCGCTTCTTCCTGCCTTCAATTTCTGCTCTTTGAAGTCTTCAAAGAGTTCCGCAACCATCTCAATTTTGCTCCGCTTGTATCAACCGCATAACGCGCATTTTATTCGTGCATGGTGGCTAAGCACATACTAGCCATGGCTAGTTTGATGTTCGTGAACCCACTATTTTCTGGGTTTAATCCATTATTTTATTGGTTCATGGTGGCCATTATTCGCAACATCCGGGGTGAACATGTCCAAGAATTTTCTAGATGACGATTCCATTCAATCATTTTCCGATATTTTTCCCATTGAAACCTCCATTTTTCACATGGTTTTTCCCATCCGTTCCCGGCGTCCAGGCGCTCTCTTCCGCCTGGGCCAAGCTCAGCGAGGCGCAGCGGAAGCCCTTCGAGGCCTCAGCGCTGATCGATCGCTGTCGCAAGGAGATCTCCGAGCTCCGCGGGGCCAAGTTGAAGGCAGGATGGGATGGAGACTTTGGCATCAAATGAGATTTATTGACATTTCTTGGGATTTCTTGGGATTTGTTGGGATTTCTTGGAAATTTATTGAAATTTATTGAAATTTATTGAAATTTCTTGGGATTTCTTGGGATTNATTTCTTGGAAATTTATTGAAATTTATTGAAATTTATTGAAATTTCTTGGGATTTCTTGGGATTTCTTGGGATTTCTTGGAAATTTATTGAAATTTATTGAAATTTATTGAAATTTCTTGGGATTTCTTGGGATTTGTTGGGATTTCTTGGAAATTTATTGAAATTTATTGAAATTTATTGAAATTTCTTGGGATTTCTTGGGATTTCTTGGGATTTCTTGGAAATTTATTGAAATTCATTGAAATTTATTGAAATTTCTTGGGATTTCTTGGGATTTCTTGGGATTTCTTGGAAATTTATTGAAATTTATTGAAATTTCTTGGGATTTCTGGGGGTTTCTTGGGATTTATGATGTGTATCCCCTCCCATAATCAAAGGTAGCAATGTGGAAATCCCCTACCAATGGAGGTTTATAGCTGGGGAAATCTTCTACAATTCAGCCATTTTCTGTTGCCGTGTTTCATTGCAAGGCGGTATGGGTAATGGAACCTTTGAATTTTTTTGAGCAGATGGGATTCAACTATCATGAAACCATGGGGGTTTTATTTGCTTCGCCATGAAAATAAGGCGGATTATCTGGGTGGGTTAAGTGATTCAGGATGCGAGATCAGTTGGATATATATGTCATGGGTCTGTAGAGTCATGGACTAGGTTTACAGGGATACAGATTGAGTTGTCGGTTTACAGTTCAGGCACAAAAATCGGTTGTGGGAGGACGAAATGGACCATAGAAGAAATTTCAGATCTCATTTCATTCAGTGGCCAATGAATTTGAGTGGACATTGACCAGCATTCGTTATTGAGTCCCGAATTCATGGAGATGCTAGGGCTGCATAAAGAAAATGTCCCACTGGTGGACCTTCGGCTGATTTCGCACCACGACCTGCAACACATGGGACATGCGCGCTTCTATCTTTTCTCCACAACATTCAGATAAATGAACTCTATCCCAAACTAGCCAATATCGGTTCCATCCCCGTTTAGTCTCATTATTGATATGATTGGTATTGGTTATCCCCAAAAAACCCCTTGGTCAACATGAACACATCGAATTTTCACCGGTGAAAATTGCAACAATTTGCGGTATGCTTTCACATTTTTGGGTTTGATATACCCTCTGGTAGACTAACATAACTATGGAAAATCACCATTCTTAATTGGAAAATCCACTATAAATGGCCATTTTCAATAGCTATGTCAGTTTACCAGAGGGTAGATACATAAATAACGCATTTCTTCGCTTGTGAAGCCACCAAGTGAAACGGTGAAACTTCTGGAGTTTTGCTTCGCCAACCTCCAAGTTTCCTTCTTGGAAGGCGGTGAAACCACTTGTTGGTTATATCAAAACAAATGCCATTATATCTCGATTCATATTTCCATTATCCCCATAAATCACCATACACACTCATGAAATCTTCATTTATCCTATTCATTGATGTCAAGTGGCCATCACCATAAAATCAGACCCAAAAAGTGGATATAGCTGTTCAATTCCCATATATCCCCATTTTCGTTGGTTGAATCTCCATGAATCACCATTCATCACACCATATTTTTGGCTTGCCCCCCCTACCTCCACCGCCATGGCGCAGGACGCCAAGGGTCTGGATCAACTGGCCAGCACGGTGAAGAAAGGCGTGCAGACGCTGGCGCATCTCAGTGACACATCTTTGGCCGCCGTCTTGTTGGAGGTGCGTAGCGTTGTTGGGCTAACAAAGGGATGGATCTGAATTGGATCTAAAACCAACAATAGGGATTTGCGGGTCTGTTTCATTATGATTTATGATCCATATGGGTCTGTCTGAAAATGGGGGATATGTCAGATTAACCATCAATCAAAGTTGGGTATCAACCGTATAAACCAACCACTTGTCCATGTTGATTTGAGGACATGTTATTCATTACTATCCATGTTTTAATTAACTATCTGGGAATGTCATGGGAATATTTGTTGATGGTGATTGAATGGGAATATCTGGAATATATCTGGAATATATCTGGAATTTGATCCATGAGTCAGGGCTGGAATTCCCATTTTTGCCAAACACTCATAGATTTCCTTGTCCAAAATTGGTAGGGGTCAAATCAAAGACCCAGTCCTCAAGTTTCGTCAATTGGTTCGGACTTTAAATCATCCCATTGAGCTACTTTTATTGATTTTGGATAAGTCTCTGCCAGTGACAGTATTGGGCAACCAAGTTGTTGTGCAGGAAATCNCTTTGAGGATATCCAATTCTTCCGATGCAGATGGCACCGCCAAGGTCGCTTTGGCCGAGGCAAGTCCCAACAGCTTCGGGGAATCCAGTAGTATACGTGAGGACCCCTGTCCAGCACATTGCAGTTCCTGTGGCGCCGGCAGTGCGGCCGCCGGTGGTTCGGCCTCCGGTGGTTCGGCCTCCGGTTGTGCACCCCATGCGTCCAGCGCTGCGCTGGATCTATGCCGCGCCGTTGAAGCAGCAGCAGCAAAGTTCTGCTGTGCAGAGCATTCCGGGTGCCAACGCAGCCCCCAAGGTGGTGGCGGTGAACGTGGGAGCTCCGCAAGCGAAGAAAGACAACCCTTTGATCGAGGGTCGTGTACCGACAGAGAAGGGCGTGGAAACGATCAAACCTTCAGATTTCAAATCAATGTGGGACTGGAACCTTTTCGAGCTTTTTGAATCTTTTTGATTGGTTCACTTTTTCCCCCTTTTTTTGTTCTTTGTGCATTCAGATGTTCTTGCTGCGTGTACTGTTTTCATGTAGACTTTTTGAAAAGGACCTGGGATTTTCGTCGCATCGCCAAGGAACCAACAAAGTATTGTTGTCATTGATCTTCGCGGTGAGGACAGGGCCGCTGGCACAATTGCAGGCGCCCGTCCGATTCCGGCA
>BGPT01000078.1:36680-46850 GCA_003297045.1 Symbiodinium sp. clade C Y103
AACCAGAGCACGCAGCTGTCTCAGGCAGCGTATGACCAGATCGCCCTGAAGATGGGCACTGACATGCTGTCACTTGCCCAGGTGTAGAAAGATGTAGAAAGCAAAGCCAATGAGGCCAGTGAGCCGTCTCCAAAAATGCTGGCGCCCGACGCTTGAGCGAAAAGGAGAAAACACGAAGTTGTCCAGGGATTTTGCACGCCTTTTGCCACTTCCTTTCCTGAAGAAGGCATGTATAGTCTAATAATAAGTGAAACTATGGGGAATTGGTTATTCCAAGACCTTCTGGTTTTTTTTGGACAGTCACATGATATTATGTGGTAAACATGACAATAACATACAACAACAGCCATCAAGAAGAACCGCGATTTTTTTTTTCAAGATTAAAAAAGCACACAAGGTAGATTGAGGCACATGTATTACTATTGGGCGTACTGCAGTTACACTGTAACACAATCTGGAACGTCATGGGGACATGACAAATAGAAAAGGATCGGTATTGTACAGATGCTATTATATAATATTAGGACATACAATGGAAATATGGGGGAACATATCCGGAAGACCAAGATATGGTATAAAGCCATAGGCATTTGTATCCAACACTTGGATGTCTATTGGGATGAATTTCCATACATATGTATACGCATATCTTAAATATAATGTTTAACCACCAACAATTCTATGGGATTTACGAAACTGGGAGAATGGATAATGGAGATTTATGATATGGATATATGTTATCCAGACAACATGAAAACATCATTAACGTCATCAATCATCTAGACACTTTTATCCGGAATTTCATGGGGATATGTTTTTTTTTTTTTTTTTTTACCACAGTTTTCTTTGAGCGCCAAAAAGGGGGTACTGTGGCGAGGTCGCTAAACATAAACCCAGCATATCTTTTTTGAACAGGGGTTTCCATCAACCAGGTTTTTGGTGAGGATAGAATGAGGATATGACCCGCAACATGATATTGGGTCTAAAAAGGGGGGATGGGCCCACATATTTATATAATTAAATATGTATATATATATAAGTGGCTGAGCTATTGGAAAGGGAACATGTTGTGATCCATGAATGGTGCGCAATTTCGCCTCCATTGTATTCCATTTTTTTGTTTGCTTCAAAGGTTGAGAGACACTTCTCCCCAGTCAGAACTCACCCTTTTTGGCATTTTTGGAGAGTTCCCCCAAATCCCAGTGGTTTAATCACCATTTTCGCTGCCATTCCATGGACGGTATACCCCATTTTCAGACCCATGACCCAGAATTGCTCGTTCCATATCTCATCCCAATTCATATCCCCATGATGTCCACATATTTTTCGGTGAAATCCCCATGAGTCACCATAAAGCATCTCCCAGCCCCAGGCGTTGGAATCCCTGGATGGGCGCCTGGGCAATGCAGGGCGCGCCCGACTATCGGAGTAGCTTGGTCCAATTGGGTGGAGGTGACCCAGCTGGACGGTTTATTTCATGGAATATCCCCCCAAAAATGGATGATTTCGGACCACCCCCATTTTAGGAAACCTCAATATTAGCTCTGTCTAAAAATACATTTAAAACATCTGGTATCCTCAATTCCAATTGACCTTTTGAATGCAGTCGCAATGCGGGTCCACGGACACTTGAGTGTCCACAGCCGCCCAAAAAAAAAAAGTTTATCATAATTGTCCCCGTTTAGTGGGCTATTTGGAGGGTATACCTCATTTTCAGAGACACCCATCTAGGGACTTTGGATGATTTCAGCATGATATATATATATATATACATCTATATATGTATGCTAGCTTATGTTATGTTATGTTATGTTACTGTATATTATGTCATGTCATGTCATGTCATGTTTGTATGTATGAGAATTGAATGTCCCAATCAATCTGTCCCAAAATTAACGTCCAAATATTTCAATCCAAGTCTTGCTATTGACATCCCAACCAAATATCGCAGCTCATTAATCCCAATCAAACAATCGCAAGTAGATTGCCCAATATATATACTAGACACAATGAAGAATATACTCTTATTCTTAATATTGCCATTTACATCACATTCTCCAATCAATATTGATCTCAATCAATCCCAATGAAAAAAACATTGACAAAGCTAAACACAATTGATCATTATATAACATTACAGTACCTCTCAAAGTCCATTTCGTGAGTATTACCGTACTATCATTATCATTACTATGGCTATTGCTATTGCTGTTGCTACTGATATTGCTATTTCCATCCAAATCATCGATAATTGAAAACACCAATATTATTTGCACAATTCACACACCATTACTGAATACATGCCCATATTATTATCCAGTTGATTCATTTTTACATACCCATTCTTGATGATTCAAAAAGCACACCAATAAACTAATCCCAATCAAACTCCCAGTTAAAATCCCAGTTGATTATGAACTTTACATCCTGGCCAGGAGGAATAGAATTCATTTTGGTTATATCCCATCATTACCCCATGATTTTCCCATTATAATTCTCTGCTGTATCCCAATTATTCCCATTATATCCCAATGAGTATTGATAATTAACGCACACACACACACCGGTGATCCCACTGGTTTAAGCAAAAATCTGGAGGAAAACCCGATGATTTAGGGGTAAAAGACATGGTGTCCGCTAGATTCTCCAACCACTACATTGAATCCAATTAGGGAGGGTGTTTACCCATTTAATATATCTTACTAATATTCCATGATATCCAAATTAGATTCCTAGTTGAAATCCAAATTAGTTAGTAACTTTATATCCCAGAGAGTATCGACAATATAAGATATCCCAATAATATATGGTAACATAATATTAGTACATTATATCGCCATGATTATTGATCCTGTTTATGTACCCCAATCATTACGACTAAAATTCCCAATCAGTCCCCAATGATAAAAAACAGTTACCATTAAATCCCAATTAGTCACTTCAAAATCAGTCATTAGTTCCATTAGTTTCCATTAAATCCCAATGATAAGATTAGTCATGATAAGAGTTTCATTAGATTCCATAGATCACTATCCCATTAGTTTCATGACTTTCCCAGTAATTCCCATTAGTTTCATGAAAAAGTCACCAATCATCGTTCCAGGACTTTCCGCGGAGGCGCCCGCGCGCCCGAAGTACTGGCGGCCTGTGCACAGCTGCGCTCCGCGCAGCTGGGAGGGCGCCTGGTGGCGCTGCTCAGGAAGTGGTGCCTGGGTCATGATGTCGTTTTTTTTTTGGATCAAAAATAGAGGTTTAAATGGCCATTTATAGTGGATTTTCCCATAAAAAATGGTGATTTTCCATAGTTATGTTCGTTTACCAGAGGGTAACATGGTTTTACCATGAAAAGTGTAGGTTTAACAATGAACATGTAGGTTTTATCATTAAAACTGTTGCTTTTAAGCATCACATGGGGGAGTTAAGCATCAAACATGGAGGTTCAAGAATCGAAGACGCCGGCAATCAGACAACGACTTTGGTGAGAAACATGTGGGTTTTTGCAGTAATGATGGAGACAAAGTGGTTGCAGTTTGCGTACTGAAGGACAACTGTGGATTTTTGCAGCTATGATGGCGGTTTAAATAGCAAAACGTTATCAAACATGCAGATTCGAGCAGCAATTTCACCGGTTGGCTTCCTGATGGAAAATAGAACATTGGGTGGGGCAAATGTTCTCCAATTGGAGATTTACACATCAGTAATGGGGGTGGTTCTATCAGCTCTATTCCGTGCTGTTCAGACCCAAATGAACAGAAAGTCGGCCTGATGCTTGTTTTCTCTCACAGTTGGTTGATAGTGCTTGTGAATTGCCCTTGAGCTGTAATCTGTAACAGTCAGTAAAAGGGTTTCTTACTAAATACGACTTCCAAATCCATGAATTCACATTTTTTTCATAAAAGGATTGCGGCAGTTTGGGAACATGTGGGAAACTTTGGACTACAAAGCCCGTCGACCCGGCTCAACTGTAGCAATTTCTGGTTCTCACACATCACACATCACAATTTCAAGATATGTGCTTTTCTTGGCTCAGCGCCGCACTTTTTTTGCTTGCTTGCGCCAACCTCTGGATTGGCATAGAAAAAAGATCCAAATTCATCGTACTCCAAATGGTGCTTCAAATCGTGTTTTTTTTTGCTATTTTATAAGGAACAACCACAATTTATAGCACCATTTTTTGCACCAGAAAAAAAACTTGCTTTTTGCATTTCCCCATGCAGCATCCATCACATGTTTATTTTTGTCGTTTTCTTCGTGCGCCAAATCGTGCTCTTTTTTGCCTTTCTTCGTGCGCCATATCGTGTTTTTTTCCGCGTTTCTTCGTGCACCATATCGCGTTTTTTTCTGCAATTCTTTGCGCACCAAATCGTGCCCTAAATGGTGCTACTGTTACAGGCCATGGGAAAGACACAAGACAGTGCACGATTCTATTGATAGCTTTGAGCTGCATCTGTGCTTCGAGACGCGTTCAAGATCGTGAAAGCCGGAACCAGGCAAGTAGTTCATGAGCTCATTTTGTTTGGTGCACCAAGGTCCTCCGTCCCGGCCTCGCAAGCGCGACCCACGCCTGGTCACGCTCGTCGGACGCAGAAGGAGGGGCCCAAAGACGCTGGGACCTGGGGAAAAAACATGGAAACACCCTGGAAAAACATGTGTGCTCATGATTTTAGTGGGTTTAATCGGGTTGAGCCATAATTTCTGGTTTAAGCAGTTGAACCATCAAATAATCTGGGGATTGATAGAATTGATATGTGATGGTTGGTTGATTAGTTTGGGGGTCATCATCATGAATTTTCACATGGGACCGTTGATCTATGGTTTACCCGTCCGTAAGCATCATTTTGCACGCCTTTTTGGGAAACCAAAACAATCGTCAATTTTTTGCCAATTAATTGGGGTTTGTTTGAAAATCTAGCCGAAGACATTCCATTTCTTGTTGGCCCCCCTCCGCTTTTCCTTGTTGGAACTTGGTGAAGCCACCCGGGTTGGTACCTGAACATTTATGGGAAAACAAACATCCACTGACTGATCAGACAATTTTTGGTCTTAAAACAGGGCACCACCAGAACTTGATGTTTAAGAACATCATTTTCCCAATTGCTTGATGGCCATCAATTGGAGGTAAATGCCCCATGGTCAGACACAGGCCTCAGTGAAAAGATGGATTTTTTGGGGAAACATGTTTTCTCCTGGCATCCTGTGGAGCCCACAAAAAATGTATTGGAGATGCATACATACATAATAATGTAAATACATATATATATATATATATGTACATACATATGTGTATATAGTCATGCAAATTCATATGTAATCGTCAAAAACGATGATATCCAAATCGTCTCCGTGATCGTGAACATGAGGATATTCCGTGTTCGCAGCGCTGGAAATCAAGGGTGAAAGTGGTGGTTTGACTGGGTGACTGCAGATGATGGGCATTCCATTTCCAAAGCACTTGGAAAAATCGTTCCAAATGAGTTTTTATTCATGATACATCTAGAAATTGTGGGTACCTAGGACTTCTATGCAGGTAAAACCAACCTGCTTGATTAAGGAAACCTGCGAATGCGTGATTGGAAATCCCAAGTAATTTCTGTCCTTCGATCGTTCTTTTGTCCCTGAGGAAGCACCTTCTGTGGTGATGCCACGTGGTGATACTGCACTGGATGACAGCATGCGAAGCAAGTTCGTCGGTATCTTGGCTTTGTATCCTCCACAGCCCGGTTCACGGACCGAGCAGGAAAAAGACAGGATGAAACAAGTGATTCCAGAGACGTTAGGGTCCTTTACCCGGATGATATCTCCAACTATGTGAAGCATACATAAAGCACCGCGCTACGACCTTCCCTTTTGGATCCTCTTTGGCAGTGCCACCGCGCCCAGGTATTCTGATGCGAACAGTGTCACAGACTGACAAAGCCTGCTTTGATGCCTGTCACCTATCATTTGCTTAGAAAAGTATTTTTTTTGTGTTTCCCTATGCAATTCCCAGAGCCGCAAGGTTGGGAGATGAGTATCTCAGGTCATAATGATGGGCTCGGTGGTAGGTCATTTCAAACACGCAATTGAAACCGCTACAGTCAGGTAGCAAGATTGAGCGAGCGCTCTTTGAAAGGTGTGGCAAAGATCCCAAAGAGTATCTCGGCAAAACACTTAGAGTCGTCAAAATTACGTTAGAATGGTCCTTTCATTTTGGGAACGTGAAATCTACAAGTTTTTCTTCCAAGTTGGCAAGATAAGACCAAATCAAACATGATCAACCATGATCAAACCGTATACCCAGTGGTAATCAAACATGGCAATGGAAAATCCCTTATTTGTAGATGTTTTTCCCCGAAGAACTTCCAGTGACAGGGAATTCTCCATCTAGCCATGTTTGATGACACTGTTCACCGAAAGCCGCAGCAGGTATCGCCGCAGAGCGCGAAGCCGCTGGGACGGTGTTATGAGGGACAACACATCCAGGGTGGGCTTCAACCATGCCATTCTGAAGCAACCATTTCTTGGGATATTGCATCATGATTGGTTGATTCATTCAATTTCTGTGATATTATTGCTTCAATTAATCATGAATCAATACATTCAATTTCTCAAATTCATCCATAAAGACATACACATACTTACATATATATATATATAATAGTATATTATAGTATTTACATACTACATACAGTGTATACACAAAGGTCATAAACCTGTATCTGCTGAGTTGTTCGTTCTATCCGATGGCTTGGCCCCTGATCTGGCCAGAGGTTTGAGTCACAACTTGGGTTCCAGCGATGGACAACTCCTGCGACAGGTGGGGACAGGATTTTGGTAAAGAGCTGGGTCCAGATTCAGGTGACCAACTTTACTGCTTTGGCCGCGGCGTGAGCCACTGTATGGCACTAGCAAAAAAAATATCAAATCAAATCCAATATAATTCAATTCAATCAGATCTAATCTAATCAAACCCAATATAATCTAATCTGTATTCCAATGGACATGAAGCCGTCGCCGATGCTTTCAGGTCTTGAGCGGCGAGCTCACAGCCGAGCGGCTGGTGGCCCTGGAGGGAGAGGATCTGGCCCCGGAGGCGGTGAAGGACCGGGGCTTGGCCAACAAAAATCGGTCATTTTTCATGGGGAACGTCAGTAAATATTGGTCATGTTCCAAGGGAAAATCGCCAACTATGGCAATTTCAATTGGAATCATCACTAAACATGGCTTTTGTAAAAGGGAAAATCACCAGATATGAGGCAATTTCACTCGGGCAGATTCTGACCAACCAGGATTTTGGAAGAAAAAGAACAACAATTAAATGGGCATATCATGGGAAGACCGACATTGGGATGGTGAACGAGATTTAACCAACAAGCAAATTCTTTGTAGACTCCGACCATTTTAAGGTTGGACCTGGATGTTTGGCGGGAATATCGTGGGATGTTTGACCACAAATATGATATTGATTGTCCCAACAATTTGGGATTGACAATTTTAATGCGAATATGTCGAACACAATGATAACTATGGGATTTAAGCAATGGACATTTACCCAATGTATGAAATGGGCTACAGAACCAACTATATTTTTTTTTTCCTGAGTATATGATCATTTCCTTTGTTCTGCCAGCAATATAAAGTAGGTTTGACCCAACCCGGGGTGTTTAACCAGAGATGGGAGTAAGATGCCAACTACAAAAGGAATATAGTAGGGTACATATTATTTGCATCTACATATGTATCTATGTATGTAATGTAATGCAATGTAATGCAATGCAATGCCATGCAATGGTATGGTATGGTATAGTACGGTATGGTATGGTATGTAGGTATGTATACAGGTTCGTGTAATCAGCGGCGAAATATGGCAGTATATTTTGGACGGGAAAATGATGATCAACACGTGATTTTTGGCACTTCTAAAAAAGACCATGACGTGATCAACCATGGATAGCCATTCTGTAGACCTGCGACATCCTGGGACCAGGAAATTTGATGCATGTTTTTTTGGGTGGATAGACAAATCATCCCCCCGAATATGGCTTAGTTCAGCTTTCCCTCACGAAAAATCCACCCAAAACTGATCGGCAGATCAACCCTCAGGAGGCTCGGAAGGAAGAAAGGGAGCGGTACTTCCGTTCAGAGGTGCCCCGGATGGAAGTGGTGGACTGGAATCAAGCAAAATTGGGATTTCACCGGCAAAAACTGGATTTTATCTAGCAACAATTGGGATTGGAGCAGCAAGGAAAAGGGAATTTGACCAAATCAAATGAAGAAGCTAAGCAGAACACATAGGGATAAATTGAACAGATTGTACAGTTGAAGGTTTGGGAGTTCTGTTGTGATCCTCAGAGAAGTTCGTAATGGCAGTGACTGGGTCCCAGAATTGGTCAATACGAACAAATCTACAGGAAGACCTGACATTTGGCGGTAAAAACCATGTTTTCCGTAGATTTTTCCTTTACACCAATCCATTGACTGGGAGATTTTCAGGCTACACCTCACTCAACTCAGCATTTTGTGAACTTCAGGGATTATTGAGTATTGATGACGTGGGTCCTCCGTTGCTTGTTTTGGCTCAGATGTGGCACCGCCCCCTGCGCAGTCGGCGACCTGCTGCAGGGGCGGCCCACCCATCCGAGACCGAACCGGTGGGAGCGCTTGGTTGAAACTCTTATGACGGGCGCAATGCATGTGACTCACATTCCCACTTGGTTGTGGGGTGTTCTTCTATGTGTCACCTGGCCTGAGTTCAGCTGCAGTTGCTGTTTTGATATGTTTTTATTGATTCCGTGGATGCTGCAGTGGTGTCATCATCTCAAGGGGCAAAGCATTGACAGTGTCAGCTCTCACAGTTGGATCACTTCCCTGCATCACTTCTAGTGGCTTGAGTGTCACGTATGGCCGCTGCAAATGTTTCAACCAACAAATGAGCCGCTGACTTTCGAGGGCCGTTCTCAATGGTTCCAGCTACGCATCCATCAGCACCCAAGGTCTTGTCAAATTGCTTGACCGCTCTGGGTCTGGTGACGCAAAAAATGGTGCACCTCCAGAATGAGAAGACAGGGAAGACACTTTTCAGCGAAAACCGCGCAACTTTTTGGATGGTCGATGGTTTTCATTTGGCATGGGTCCAAACAGTGGAGTGGACCTTTTATATAGACGAATGTGCGAGAGGGGTCAGGGTTGAAACAGTTTTGGGAGAGGGCCCCCAAGGCGTTGCAATCGGTTCTGGTGGATTTTGGTGGGTCAATAGTTCAACAAAATAGAAATACTGGTTACTTCATACCAAGCTAGTTTGTCGGAGTTTTGGTTGAATGCACTATACATACACTTTCTACTTGATCGCAAAGGCCAAGAGGTCTTGTGCCCAAAGCTGCGACTTGATCGAGTAATTCCCTTTCGCTCTCTTCCACCAATGTACAGAGGGTTGCGGCAGACACACTGTCCTCAATCTGGGTTCTTCTGAAAATAGAGTACCCCCCAAATCCCATTGTTTATCATCATTTGTCCGATTGAAATGGCTCTTGTAAGGGGTTTCAGCGGAAAGGGCCGTACCAAGCAGCATCACCTAACTCCGTCATTGCCAGGAAGTGGGCCAACTACTTTAGACAGCCCTGGTGGATAGCGGGCATGAGCTGTTTCCTGGTTGGGCAAGCTGCAAACATCCCGGCTATGGCCTTCGCCCCGCAGACCATGCTCAGCTGTTTGGGTGGCCTTGCACTGGTCGCCTTGGCAGAAAATGATCCACCGCCGTGCCCACCGAAAAATGCCGTGCAATCCACCATGGGTGATTTGTGATAAGTATTGAGATGTACATATACCCTCTGGCAATCAAACATGGCTTGCTGGAAAATTCCACATTTCTAGATGATTCTCCAATTTAAATGCTCATTTTTGAGGATTTTCCAGTGCCACGTTTGATGACACGGGAGGGTCCTTGGGTTTTCATCCGGGTGCTGAGATCCGCTGGTAGGGCCTGGTAGGGCGTCGGTCCCTTCGGGACTGGCTCCGTCAGGGGTTCTGCGAAAGGTGTACATGCATATATGTATCTATCCATTGAGGTTGGTTTATATAGATATAAACCTATATATTATAGAATGGGCTAACGCCCTGGTGCCGCCGACCCCAATTTTATTGAAGGGGGCTAGCCACTCCAAGAACCCCCTCCCTCAAAGTACGCGCCCAAAG
>BGPT01000078.1:47573-84837 GCA_003297045.1 Symbiodinium sp. clade C Y103
TGCCATGGCAAGCGACGAAAGAGCCAAGTTCCACACCTCCGGTGGTCCCAGGCGCCGCCCCTGCCTTGGCCAAGGCCGGGGTCGGCGGATATATATATATATATACATACATAGAATATGTTAAACTATATACTAATATAATATATATGTAATATCATATCATACATGTTATATCCGTGCCCGCAATCTCTTCACCAACCAGCAGTAAGGCACGTTACGAAGACATGTGATAGGGATCCGGAACGCCATCAGCCATCGCCATCAAGGTCTTCAACTCGGTCTATGCGCACATTTTGCTGGGCGAAACGGTAAAGTGGAAAGAAGTCGTGGTGATGTGCGCCATGGTGGCTGGAGCTGTTCTGGTGGTTAGCGTGACCCCGGTTTCCACCGAAAAGAAGGCTGCTGCGGGCGATGGATTTAATCATGACAATATTCATAATGGTTCCATGAATATCATTATGATAGTTAGAATCAATAATGATAATATTGATAATGGTAATAATGACAATAAGAATGACAATTACAACAGTTTCCACAATCATCATGGTGATCACGGTAATTGTAATGGTTTCCAAAAATATTTTGATAGTTTTGAAGTCCACAGAGATTTCTGCTGGCACTACAGGCGCCATTGACCAACAGTATTTTGGGACAACGTAAATCAGATCGGATTAGCCTTCTTGAACACCATTCAGCCACGATTCCTTTGGGAATGTGACCTTTTCCGCAGGATCTCTTGCGGCACCCAGGCGTTTCTCTGAAGATGTCGTTTGTCCACCCAGGGTGAATCCCATCCCACTGCAGTTGCCATGTCTGGCTTGTCAGGTCTATGCCAATCAGATCTTCCACTCGATTCTGAAGCCCTCCTTTCTCATCACCGCTGGGGGTGTGGTAGTGACATTGGTCTGTTTGAGGATCCTCTCAAAGTTGCTCGGCTTGAGAGTATACATTTTTCCAAACGGGCTTTCGATTGTCAACAGACACCCGGCTCACTATGTATATGAAACACCCCCCCAGAAACCATGATGTAGCAGGGGATGACACCACATCTTTGGAACCATAGAATGGGGCTGTTTCAATCTGTTTCATGTAAATTGTCATCTTCGGGGGATGGTCATTGAGCCCAGAAACTCCAGCGCCAGGTTTCGGCCACATCCCGTGAAGATTATCTTTCTGGGTCTGACCTGTGCTGCCACGGGAAGTTATTCCATGACCCTCTTCAAATGTGGAGCGGAGGTCGTTAGCTCCACCAGTAGCCTCTTGGACTCCCTTGGAGCTGGAAGTCTTGGGGAAAAATTGGGGTGCTAAACCCCTTGAAGAACGGATGGTGATTGGAAAAACCACACCAAGCAATTGGATGGATAGGTCCCAGTTGGACGGACCCTGGGGATGGTCAAGAGCTGCAGCAGTGAACAGTGTGCCTCTTTGGAAATCCGTGTGGGTCAAGCTTGAGAATCCCCAAAGCCCCGCTCAATTATAAAAGATCCATTAAGTGGAGGATTTTGATGGTGTTGGGTCCGCAAAAAAAAACAGATCCATTCTTGTGGCCTCTGCACTTCCCTCAGCCAGGATGGTGGCTGAATGCGGAGCTGTACGCGCTCGGCCTGGTTGCTTTAGGTCCTTTGGAGAAGTTGGATTGGGATGGATTGGGAGGTTCAGTCTCCTGAAGGGCACGGGGCAAGAATTATTGCCCCCCTGAACAAGGATGGTTTCATCATAAGAATTACTAAGAACATCTAGGAACGATCCCCCACAACATGGATTGAATGATGAATTTTGTGGGTTCAATTAGTACTCGAATGGATCCTAAAATGGATCCTGAAACTTGTTGGGAGCCACCTGCTGAGGGTTAGATGACGCAAAACTGGGATTCTGAATCCTGTGAAGGGACATCCAAATTCTTCAACTGTTGAGTTCAACTAGTCACCACTTGCACGGGCTGGTGGCTGATCGACATCCACATCTCTTCGGCCGAGGTATTGTTGTCATACAGATCACCAGCATGAATCAGGGCCTGAGACATGGAGACTCGTCATGACGCAGCTGCACGGGATGCTTTTCGCACATGGTGGGGAAGTCCACTGTTTGTATCCATCGAGATTTGTTTTTCACCATCAGAGATGAAATGGAGATATCAGAAAATAGTGGGGGAAGCGCTGGTGCCATGACTTTGAGGTCGTAAAAATCAAGCCGAAACTCCTAAATAACAATATCCCATCCCATCTGGCTGGCATGAAAGTGGACTGAGGAGATGTCGTCATTGTCGTTCCCACGTTTTTTGCACTGGGAGTTCTCTTTAGCCTCATCCAGGTGCGGGGATGACGGATGACATGACCAGAAGGCTTCAGGAAATCCAATCGTTTCGACCGCAAAAACCCCAATGCTTTCCACGGCAACTGCCCCAGAAATCATATCCCTTCCCCAGCCCCGCGCGGCTGGTGCTCAGCGACGTCCAGGCCCAACTGGCCTTTGGTGAGTTGAATGACCTCAGAGGAATCCACAACATTGTGATGTTCGTGACAGGTGTGCTGCTGGCGCCTCGACACTCTCGACTTCTGGCGGGGGTGTTTTTGGTGTATTTTGAAAGGCGAAAAAATGCACCCACGGCCACTGATTCAAATCAGGGTCGAATTTGTGGATTTTGGAGGATTTTGGGGTACCCCAATTTGTGGACACCTTCTAGCTGATCGGCGCCGACTCTGGACATCCCAGGTGATTTGCAGCACCGTTGCACTGCTGATGCTTCACAGAGAGGAGGAAGAGGAGGAAGCCCCGGTAGATGCCGAGCAGGCCGTGCCCAGTTGGATGATGGGAAATCACAGGGTTTGGGGGCCGACACCAATGGGTCTGGATGTTTTCACGAAATGTCATGGGATGGACTGGCCACTGCTCCCACATTCAGTTGGAAATCGGCAATGACCTACAAGTCACTTTGTCTGCTTGTGTATAGATAGGTAGATTAGACTAGATAGATTAGATGGTTAGACTATTTTTGTTACTATTAGATAGATTTTGTTAATAGTTAGATAGACCCCAAAAATGACACTCGCCTTTTGTACTGTCAGCTGAGCCTCGCACAGGTGCCATTGCTCCATCGGAATTACAACAGCGAGCCGACCTTGAAGCGAGAGCCGTGGCAGTCTCCAGGGTTTGGGGACTAAACCAGGATGGCGATGGTGATATGGTGGTTTCCTAAAATGGAGGTACCAAAAAATGGATGGTTTACAATGGAAAATCCCTATTAAATGGATGATTTGGGGGTACCCCCCCCATTTTAGGAAGCCTCCATATACCATCTCCCAAATTCACATAGACCCTATGAGTTCGGGGTTGGAAGATGAGTCTTTACTAAAACATCACTTTTCCTGGGGTCAATGAGGCTAATGCGATGTCGTTGATGAATCATTGATGGGCTACAAGAAACGGCAATGTGGGTTTGTACAAAAATGTGCAAACATTGGCACATATGGGGGATGGGCGCCAATTTATGGCAATTTTAGTAGGGAAGATGATGATCAACCCTGTCGTTGCACGGAACGAATCGGGGTACTATAGGTTGCCCAACGAGGATCAGGGGGGCCAAGATCAGTTCTGGGAAGTTGATGTGGAGGTCTCCACTTCTGTTTTGCGAAGTTGCCGGTCATCTAGATCAGCATATGGCAATGAAACGATCGCTGGATCCATCGCCAGCTTCTTGTTGGCATATTTGCCAACTAAAGTGAAACATTCGGAAAACTCCCGCAGAATCCAGGTTGGGGAAAGCCTGGAAGTCTCCTTATCCAACCTCATTGCATGGAATACTCAAATTGGCTTTTGCAACCTTATTTGATAAAATGAGGGTGAAACCTAGTTCTCCATCAGGTCCCCAAAGGTACCATAGAGCACTGCACCTGAGGACCACTTGAGCGTCACTTCTCTAAGCCCATTAGGATTGCGGGGCGGAAGCGTGGATAATATTCATGAGCTGAGTCTCATTTCTGTGACGGGCCCCATGGGCGTGGCGTGAGCGCCCCGTAGCGAGAAATGCATGACTTCGATCTGAACGAAAAATGGATTGGGCGGGAAGGACGGCAGGGTGGCAGGGTGAAACACAGAGATGCTCTGCTGTTTGATGGAAAAACATTGCGACCCAGAACCATGTCGGAGTCCGTCGATACACAGTGCTCTGAACTGGGAAGTGCGGGTGGTTCCATTCCCTGAAAAGCTGGGGGATTCACCAGTTGCTCAAGCATGAAGCAAAACACATCCTTAATTGGGAGCCTCAACATCAAAACATACAGAAAGAATATGATAGAATAGATAGAATAACATTCTGAAAGTATGGTATTTTTTCCCCCACCTGCTGTTTTGGTCACAGTTGTCAGGTGCACCTAAAGGTAGCCCCTCCGAAGCGGAAGCGAGATCTCTACAAAGCTGCACCTGCAGAGGCTGCGTTTCTCTGGGGGGTTTGAAGATGGCGCATTTACTTGCAATTTTCACTGGATTGGGAAAATCTACAGGAAACCATTGTTTTCCCATGAAATATTGGGGTTTCCCGTAAATTTTCCCTTAAACCAATCCAATGATTTTTTTTGCCATCGAAATGGGGAAAGAGATGATTATCCTTGATATCTCAAGTTGGGGGATTCTCTTCCGGTTTCATCCATGAGTTGCAACACTTGGATGAATGTCATAGTTTGTGGCACAATCCTGAATTTCCAGCATTGGGTTTTAGGGAAAACTCCAGTTATATGATGTTAAATGTGAATCATGAAGAGGGCTTAACCCAACGCTTGATTACCCTTCAACATATTGGTGGCTTTTCCCTCAAATCATCTCAAAAAACCCAACCTTTCTGCCTGAACCCCCCAGTTACAAGTGGCTATCCCATCCTTCGCGGCTTCGCCACGGCCCAGGAGCCTCCCTCCACCGCCCCAGCCGCTGCGCCGCGGAACGCGGCGCCGGACACGGCGGAGGACGCGGAGTTGGCGCGGGCGCTGGCGGAGGAGTCGCTTGGTGAAATGGTGGAACAACATGGGAAGATCATGGCTAAATGACCAACATTGGTATCTATGTATGTATATATAGGCTTGTCCCGGCTTCTGGAACCACATACCACAAAGTGGGATGTTAACGTTCCTTGAACTTGCTGAAGCGGTTGATGCTACGCACACGCGGGGTGGGGGGGTGGGGTGGGATGTTAACGTTCCTTGAACTTGCAGAAGCAGTTGATGCTATGCACACGCGGGGTGGGGTGGGGGGTGGGGTGGGGTGGGATGTTAACGTTCCTTGAACTTGCAGAAGCAGATGATGATGATGATGATGATGATGATGATGATGATGTATGATGATGAGAAAAATCTGCGACAAAATTTCGTCACGGAATCAACCATTTAATCCAAGCTAATTCGCGATTGCGCGGTTCCAGAAGCGCGGACGAGGCTATATATACATAATTGGATATAATTCAATATAATTGGATACGATGGAATATAATTGCGTACTACTAAACATGAACCAACATTAACTAACCAACATTGGAGTATAGTCGGATATAATGGAATCTTGGTTCAAACATGTGGATTTAAATGGATGGTTCAATGGTAATCAAACATGGCTAGCTTGAACATCATATTTTTGGATGGTATGTATAGATGGGTAAATTATTTACGATTTTTTATGATTCTACCATCCTTTCATGAATTATAATGCCCAAATTGATGATTAGAAAGCGGAATCATCCCCAAATGGCCGTATGATAACACTTATTACAAGCTATTTTCAGCTCAGTGAACTGGTATCATTCAGCCAAATGTAATGGGATATATATATATATACAATGGAATCTTAGTGGGATATGCATCAAATAAAAGGTCTACCAGTCTACAACCCTCTGGTCTGGGACAAATTAGGATGCCTTGACCGAATTAGGCGGTTCCTCCGCCATGCAGTATCACCGGACCGCTGCCTTTGAAGTTTTTGCTGACGAGCTTGGAGGTGTGTGGTATTGCATGCGCAAAACATTGGCACAGTATGACAAACAAAGGGATACATGGATTGCTGCTACTGACAACAAAGTGATGAAGCCTGCGGCTGGCTTGACGCAGCATCTTCGATCGCTGTATATGGCCCGGGATGACGCGTCCTTGTTTGTTCCTTTGAGACTCCTTGGTTGTACTGCGGACGGCTCTCTGGATTTGGAACCTTTGCGTCGTATCCTTTCCAACCAGGTGCTTGTGTTTCAAGGACAAGTGGCTGAGCAGTTCTGGCATGTTCAATTTGCTGATGGTCGGGCGCTGTCGTACCGTCAAGTTGCTTGCTTTGGGTGTTCAACCTTTGCGATTCATGGTTATGTTGCCCCTACCAAGCTAATTCTGGAAAGCTCAAGGTTTTTTTTTTAAAAAAAGCGAAAAAAAGTGATTTAGCAATTTTGAAAAAAGCCAAAAAAAAAAGCGAAAAAAAAGAAAAAAAAAAGAAGCAAAAAAAAAGCAATCAGGAACCAAAACTCGGCAGTTCTTCGTGTCTTGCATTCCCAATCGCTTTTTTTTTCGCGTTTTTTTTCGCATTTTTTTCGCTTTTTTTTTTTGGCTTTTTTTTCGCTTTTTTTTTGCTTTTTTTTGGCATTTTTCTTCAGTTTTTGCAACTTTCTACTTCTGCTGCATTCCCAATCGCTTTTTTTTCTCGCGTTTTTTTCGTTTTTTCTTGCTTTTTTTCCTTTTTTTTTTTTTTGCTTTTTTGTGACTTTTTTATCGCTTTTTTTTGCTCTTTCAAATCGCTTTTTTTTCGTTTTTTTTTTCGCAGTTTTAAAAAATCAAGGTTTACAGGAGTTAGCTTGTATAGCAGGCGACATAAGTTCATGGGTCTTGCGAGCACGTTCACGCTGCGTGGCTACATAGCGGTCATATCTGCATGGATCAAGCTGAAATGCCTGTCTTTGACAACCAAAAACGAAGAGGCAACATGTCCCATCCACTTTCCGTCCAACCCAAAAGCGGGCCCGCAGCAGCGCATCTGCTCCTGCACAACCTTCTGCGTCAGATGGACTTAAATCCCTGTAGACCGAGCTTGGGTTTGTGTCTTTCTGGCCGTCCTTCCTGAAAGAGCAAGTCAACATCTCCATCCTTGCTTTGTGGGACTTGGCTGCCATGAAAGCATATTTTCCCGACATTGGGGGTGGGCCTGCGTCACAAATACTCCGGGCTTGCAAATTGCGTGTCCGACACTTAGTTCAAGGTCTATCTGTAGTCACTTTAAGAAAACATATCAGATAACGCTAGAGAACTAACGTGGCCCTGGCGAGGCTGAGTCCCTAGCAGATGATGGCATTTCGGAGGCAATGATTTATCATCTGGGTGACTTCCAATTATTTGTAGCTGCTTCTCATCCATGCTGCTGTCAAGCCGAGGAAAAAGGAGCGGATGATCACGAGGTTGCCAGCTGCCGTTTTCTTGGACATTGAGTCGTCGTTGCATATCGTCAGGTAAAAGAAGCAGACGAGGAATCAAAGCACCAGGCTGCGGAGACTTCTTATTTCCTTTCCATGTCGTACCTTTTCCGCATTCCTTGTGGTGCTCATGTGTTGCAAGTTCACACTGCTACTGTCAAACTGCCATGTCATGAAGACGGGGAGGAAGAGGCCCGCTGCTTTGCACACATTTCCCACCTGCAAAGCGTCCAAAACAAAAATCCCCGCTGCCATTACCTTGCGGGTCAGGAAGGCGGAGAGGAAGAGGCAAGGTCTGCTGCTTCACTTGTGTGGATCCCATCTGAGGCCACTTGATGCCACCAGCCTCACACAACATCTCCGTTCCCGCTAGGACATGGAAGCGGACGCAGAGGTTCGCCTTCACGCCGCTAAGCGACACGAAGCCATCAGAGGTGCGCCGTACCATAGCCACAGTAATTGCATCATCACCTGTCGGATATAAATTTGACTCGCTCTCTGACTGCAACCCAACCAGGCAACTCGCGAGCGCAAGAAGCAGAGCTACCATAAACTCGCAGCCGAGGGGTTTCACCCTTTGCCAAAGAAAAACCAGTAAAATTTGGCCCGACAATCAACGTCAAAAAAAGGCTTTGCTTCCTTACCGCTGGTTTTGCTACCTACCTAACTGCTACTGCTTGATTCCACACATTCACAAATTGTGAAATGTTCCAAGAACGATTGAAAATCAGAAGATCAAACTCCAAAATGCTGCAAATACCATACTGTTGACATTCTAACCTCCAGTGCGAAAATGTTGCACATGGCAAAGAAAACAGATAGGACAAACAAGAAACGAAATCAAAACAATTCCGAACCCCTTCCGTGGCGCCTCTCCCCCTTGCTATCCTTCTCTACCACCACCACCACCAGCACCACTAGTATTACTTCCTCCTCCCATTAACACCACCCCCACTAATGGTACTACTGCTGCTATTACCAGTACTACTACTACCACTACCACTACCACAACCATTACCACTACCATTACCACCACTACCACTACCACTACCACCACTACCACTACCACTACCACTACCACCACTACCACTACCACTACCACTACCACCACTACCACTACCACTACCACTACCATTACTACCAGTACTACTACTACTACTACTATTATAATACTATATACTACTACTACTACTACTATTACTACTACTACTACTGCTACTACTACTACTACTACTGCTACTACTACTACTACTACTACTACTACTACCAATACTACTACTAATACTACTACTACTAATACTACTACTAATACTACTACTACTAATGCTACTACTAATACTACTACTAATACTACTACTAATACTACTACTCATACTACTACTAATACGACTAAGACTACTTCTACTACTTCTACTACTTCTACTACTTCTACTACTTCGACTACTTCTACTACTTCTACTGCTTCTACTACTTCTAGTACTTCTAGTACTTCTACTACTGCTACTGCTTCTACTAGTACTAGTACTATTACTGCTACTGCTACTACTACTACTACTACTACCACCACTACTACTACTAGTACTACTACTACGACTACTACTACTACTACTACTACTCCTACTACTCTTACTACTCTTACAACTCTTACTACTCTTATAACTCTTTTTACTCTTATTACTCGTATTACTCTTACTACTACTCTTATCACTCTTACTACTCTTCTTACTCTTGCTACTCTTACTACTCTTGCTACTTTTTCTATTTTTACTAGTTTTACTAGTTTTACTAGTTTTACTACTTTTACTACTTTTACCACTTTTACTACTTTTACTACTTTTACTACTTTTACTACTTTTACTACTTTTACTACTTTTACTACTTTTACTACTACTTTTACTACTTCTACTACTTACTACTACTACTACTACTACTACTACTACTACTACTACTACTACTACTACTACTACTACTACTACTACGACTACCACTACCACTACCACTACCACTACCACTACCACTACTGCTACTGCTACTGCTACTACTACTACTACAACAACTACAACTACAACTACAACAACAACAACAACAACAACAACAACAACAACGACAACGACAATTATTATTTTTTCCTCGTACAATTTTCTCTTTGATACCAACATTTTTTTGATCCTTCACCCTCTAATCAAATTCCTATATGACGAGGGTTGATGCTAGACATATTTATAGTTAATAGATGGTAATGGGGTTTTTGAAAAAAAACAAACCAACTTATGGTGTCATCAAACATGACTGGGAAATCCGAGTGCTAGCCATGGAGGTTTACAGCTGGGAAAATCATCCACCATTTTTCGGGGATCGATCAAACCCTGTTTGTTAATGTGAGAACTCCAATCATAAACCATGTTGGGGCTAATTGGTCATACCCTATTACTGGGATGATTCATAGCCTCCAAATGGTTGGCTCATGAGAATACAACAAGATGGTTTACTATTTGCTTTACCGCATTAATTCAGCAACCATGTTTTTTTTGATGAAGGTTGGGGACAAACACGTTGACAATCAGGCACAAGACATTGATGGTCTCGACAGAAACATTCCAATAAATTTGTATGGATTTGTTGGGATGAGTTGGTTGAGAACGGGATTCCGAGTGAAAATGGATTATGATAATCCCAATATGTTAATCACCAATTATGATAATCCCAATTATGATTAAGTTCATGATTCAATGATCATCCCCAAGATATTTCCCGCATTCTAACCCCTTAAAAAAAATCATCAACCAGCAGGGTTTGAAAGACAGGTCCCAATAGGTCCCTCATGCCGAGTTCAATGTCCACCTCTTCTAGCGAGAGCGACTCCAGCGATTCGAGTTCCTCCGGCTCCTCCGGCGAGGACTGGGCGAGTTTTCTTTCATCGGTTGAGTAGAGAATTCATCTGAAGTCAAACTAAGAAGTAATATGATATGTGCTAACTTGATCTGAATCATCATATTATTGTCACAAGTTTCATTTTTTTGAATATGATGATCTATGGTACTAAACATCCAAGTTGATGTCATGTGCGTCTATATTACTTGTGTATGGGCACATGTACAGTAAACATTCTGAATCTTTTTTATTTGCAAATTCCCCACCCACATTCGATATGAATTACTTAGCTACTAGTGAGATTACAAACGTCCTACAGATATGTAGGACCTCTGAGAAAAGTGGTATCCTAAAATCCACTGATTTGATCCGCATATTATATATATTCCTCATCCTATAGCTAATTTTGATGGGGTATACCGTATACCACATTTTCAAACACACCCATTTGATCCCATTTGATTTTCTTGTTGGTCAAAAATATCCCAACCATCAAATACCCGTTAAACCCCCTATGAAGTCACCATTGAATCCCTATGTGCCCATGAATATCCCTAGTGTTTGTTGGTGCCACTTATAGATCCTATCGATCCACCAGATCGAGATCTCAGATGAGGAGAGCCTTTGGGAGACGGACTTTGGCCTTCTGCCCTTTGCCACCGAAGCTGGAGGCAAAACTCATGGCTTTGTCCCATCAAACACGGGGGGGTTTGATGAGACATTGGAAATTCAGATGGTTTTCCCAACATTTTTCCGAAGGAACCGTGGGTTTTTCCATGGGGTTTCCCATCCTAAAGTGGGTACTGTAAGATCATTAAACGGTTCCCTGAAACACCTGGCAGATGACTCGACCTTGGATCAGGTTCGCAGCTTGCCGGCGAAGCCCAGACTGCCTCTTCCAGCTCAAGCAGCAGTGCGTCCTGGCAGCATCACTGTAGAGCTCGCTGGGTGAAATGTGATGAGTTGGTGATGGGGGGACTAGACCCCAAATCCCATGGTGCATCATGATTTCACATGGTTTGATAGTGGTTTATCATGGTTTGTATCACGATTTGTATCACGATTTGTATATAGTTGATCATGTTTTATCATGGTTTACCTTGGCATTTTTTCGGGGAACATCCCTTTTTGAGAGACAACCAGGTGAAAAACGATGGGCACGAAAAACCTGCAGGCTGGTGACGGCTCGAGGTCAGCCGATGCTCCGTTGGATTATATACATATATACACATATCTGCAATATGTGTGTATACATATATATATATATACACACACGAAAATCCACAAACCAGTCAGTATCACTTATTAGCTATTTACCCAAGATTCAATCATATATATATATATACATACACATACACACATACACACACACACACACATAATCCCAAGTTTCACCATGGCAATTTGACATGGTTTTCCACCACAACCTGAGGCCATGGCCCCCAGGGCCCCCAGGGCCCCCGGCTCGGCGACGGTGGGCGGAGCCGATGGCGCCTTGGTGACCCTGAAGGGCATGGGATTCGATGACTTGATCGCAACAGCCAGCCTGCAAGCTGCAGGCCGACCTGATGGGTGGGGGTTAGCGGTTTTGTCCATGGCTGATTTTTTGAAATCCACCGTTTTATGGTGGCATTCTTTCCTTTTTTTAGGCGAATCATCACGACGATGGCGGCGGGAATTGCAGGTGTAGCTGGGGTTATTCCCATAGCCACAATGACAGAGTAAAGGTCATAGTTGCGATGGCCGAGTCGTGGTATAAGCAACAATCAAATCAATGGGTGGTATATATCTGTCATTGAATCATTAGTTACAAGGGTTATATGTATACATATACACATATAATCACATATATATATATATACACATACACATACATATTCGACAGATCCTTCTATCATGTACAATCTTTGGTGAACAAAGGGATTCGACTGGCCAGTTTTTCTTCGGTTGACTATAATCCAAAATATGCGAATGGGTTAAACTTGAGTATCGCTTGATTGGCGAATGTCCAGGTGTGCCCATGCCCACATGGAAACGTGAGAACAAAAATAGAACCATGAGAAACCAGACGTTTTGGGCACTTCTAGTATGAAATCTACTATGAAACCATGCAGGTTTAGATTTATAAAAATAAATATTTGAGCATTTGGAGATTGGTCAAAATTGGGGCCTGGTTCATACTAAATTGCAACATCTTTCTGGCAATTTGACCATGTAAACAATGTAAACCCTTGCTGGTGGTTGTGCCTGGGGGCCATTACTACTACAAGATGGCAAATGTATGACCATCATGCCAGGGGCCTAGACCTGACAGTTTCTCGTGGGGCATTTTTAAGCAAGACCGCAAGACATAGTACAACTTAGGAGACATTTTCCAATGATGATGACATAAGTTGCCGGAAGCCTCATGGAAGGAAACGAGGTCTGTAGTAGACAATCCCTTTCATGACAACGCTCCCTCGCATTTTCATCTATATCCAGGGACTTCCATATTGATGCAATGCAGCAACCGCACATTTCTGGTTTTCAGCACCAAACGGGTGGAGTCCCTACATGTACCTAACAAATCCCACATTATGTGGATCTCAACATATGGATCTGTAATGATATGTATGTAAATATATATATATATATAGATTATAGGGCAAAGTCACTAGATGCTGAAATAAAACGATAATCCTTGGAGATACTCAAATTGTTCATGGCCCCTGGGGCTGAACTCCCGCAGGTGGAAACCTTGAGAAGGCCATAGTGATGCTCACAAGCTAGGCACCAAAAGGTGCTAGCGCCGCTGGGGGTGGTTCTGCTTGAACCCCAAAGAGGCGCAGCCGCTTGGCTTTCCGGTTTCGAATTTCATCAGAAAAAATATCCCAGTGAAACATGGCACTTGGCCCGGCATGGGGATGGGCTGATCTAGTAGGATGCAACCAAGCAACTAAGCGAGCTCGCACTTGCACCTGTGGCTGTGCCAAAAAAGCAACAGTTTTTTGGACGGACAGATCTGAAGACCGGCAACTTCAGTGATGCAGGAGTGGTTCTACTGGAAACCACGGAAGGTCAAGAGTCAGATCAACAACCTTAATGTGGTTGCTGATTCATTTTGAAATCTGCTTTCACAATTAGTTTGCCACCATTTTGCTCACCTTTGTTTGCCGACTTGTCTGAGAGTGAACCTTGGTCGTCCGTAGATTCAAGAATCGCTTTTCGCCCGAAAGACAGCAGCGTTTTTCTGCGCGGGGAGGGGAAAAAGAAAGGGTTTTTCGGCTGCCGGGGGGAGGGGATTCGGCTGGGTAAGATCTAGCAACCTCCCAATGACCTCACCCTAAATGATGGTTGGTAAGGGTGATCATCTCAAAGTTGTTGATTTCCACCTCAGGGACTGTAGCAATTCACCAAGATTCAAGATGACATGGGGATTGCGCAGCATGCAGCCTTCAGCGAACGCAACTTAGAGTGAGTTATCACTTCAGATGATGAATTTTGAGTACTTATGATATGTATATATATATATATGATAATATATATATATATACATACATACATACACCTTTATACATGATTGCACTATATCTCTTCTTGATGTCTAAAACTCACATATTACAGAAGCCGATTTCTGGAGCTGGATGGGTCAAAAACCACCGACCTGCAGGGAACCGCGGGTGGTCCTGGTGGGCGTGCCGTTGCATCGCCTGTCGCGAAACCATCAGCTGCCCTGTTTGGCCGTGCTGGTGGGCTGCCCTAAAGCGCCCAAATTTTGGAGGTTTGTAGCATCCATTTCTGGTGATATTTGGAATGGTTCACTGATTTAAACACCCAAACAATGATATATTGGATTTGGCATATTATCAACAAAAGGCTTGTCATTTTCAGTACTAACTGCCTGACCTCTCGCGCAGTAATATGACATTTCCGGGCTTAAGATTAGAGTCCCTCAGCCTAGAAATGTCATTTGACCGCGCGAGAAATCACGCCTGGCTGTTGAACCATCCATTTTTGGGGATCGTTTTGACCCTACAGTACAGGGTTCATGATCAGTCATCGGCCAGCTGGAAGTTTGGAAGTTTCGGAAGTTTGGAATCCTCCTTTTGCATGAAAGTGATGAACAGATTGACATGTCATATATTCATCACGGCACCCCAGAATCTAGACAACCAAAGCACCAGTTGACCATGGGCTCAAAGTGGGTATCTACTGTAAGTATATAGATTCTTGGAGCTTGGACCCAACTGTCCAGTGTCTGAAAAATGGGACTATGCGAAGTTTTTTTTTTGAATAAGTGTTTCTGATTTAGCCAGATGTATAATCCAATTTTTCACCAGAATCAATACTTGGAATTCCATGGCATTTCCATGGATGGGAGTATCAGATTATATAGCTGTGGGGCAAGGCCTGCCGGCAGCTGAAGGTCTTGACCAGCAGCATTCTCGCCGCTGCACTGCAAGAGCGTGTGCTCTACGTGCCGGGCTTCCGCTACACAGGTGACGTGGGTCGATACTGCGGGGCATGATTTCAGTGAAGCTTGGGGGTGGGCTTGACAGACCAGAACTGTTCAGCAGTTGCTTTCCTGAAACTTTGAGGATCCCACACCAATCGGCATGGCCCGTCCAGGATGGTTGGCGTTTCTCACATCTTTCACCTACATGGCCCTAGCCATGGTCGAACGTGTCGTGGAAAGAGACTTGCTCCTTGCCGGAAAGGACAGATGTCAGATGGCTGGGCATTGAAGCGAGGGCTACCTGGTGACCGCCTCAAAGCTTGGTGCTGTTCGGTGTTGGGGGATGAAATCTTGTTGGTGGTTTCAAACATGCTTATTTCCTCCCTTCTTTGGCATAGTGATCCAAAATTAGTCGAATCTTCACATATTTTTCAGGCGGGGTTCAAACCACCAACTAGAACTTTGAGGTTGCGACGAGGAAGCTTGGCAGAGTACGTGAAGTTGTCCTTTCTGACGATGGGTGGCATGTACTTTACCAACTTCAGCAGCCTGGCCGCATTTCAGACCCAGCTCGACCCAGTCGTTGTTGGGCCGTGGCTCCAGGTTTGCATTACCTCAGCTATTCCTTGCGCGTGGTCTTCAAATCCAGCAGCTCGGATGACACTGTGCCCCCGAGGTTTTGGCGACCGCCCCCCGAGATGCCAGTGGTGAAGCTTAATAGGCGGCCCATACATTCCAATACTAAGAAAGATGACGAAATTATGAAGATCAATAGATGATCTTTTCGGCCCAAAGACGGGCAGGACTGCCTTTCCATTTCAAGCATAGGTGTTTCTTGAGATGTCAAACAAAGACCGAGCTCTGAGGCAAACTGGTTCCAGTGATGCTGCTGGGTGTGGTGTATCTGCCACTGGGCATTGATGATGCCACCTTTCCAACCAAGATCTGTGGCACGGAGGTGGATTTTGCCTGAAGTCATAGACGTCCAGGGGGAAAAGATTAAATCAAATCATGTATGGCTTTGTCTGAAAATAGGGTACCCCTAAACCCAATGGTGAATGATCATTATCCCTATTAAATGGCTATAGTTGGGCCGGGGATATATCCCATTTTCAGACAAACCCACATAAATGAGTTGATACGAATAGATGACCCAACGGTGGTCCCAGTGAAATACTCTGCCTTGAAAACAATCAGTGATGTGGCATACGGTCGGGACACTGCTGGAGCCGTTTCATGCAGTGGAATTCAAGACCCATGGGCGTTCAACCCAAACAATTGCCAGGAGAGAACATAGAGTGATCATAGGTGATTATCATGTTGATTAGAAAGGCGATGGCCAGCAATCGGGGGTACATGCAATCATTTCAGGGGATGTAATGTATGATGTATCCCAGAATTGTGATTGTGATTGTGTAAAACTGTATAAAGATATAAGTATGTATATATATATATATATGTATGTATACACAAAAAGGCGTATGTACCTTCGGAAGAGTTCCGTTTTTCATTGGCAGGGGTCCCACGTTTGTTCTCACCATCCCAGACAGCCAAGGAAGAAGCGCTACACCGTCGCCCAGTACGTTGCTGTTGGCCTACTTACCGCTGGTGCCGCCGCAAGAGTGGGCAACCACCGGGGGTTTCCTGACTGTCTGACGTTGTTGAGATTTGAAGTAACTAATCTATTGCCATGGATATCCACGAGACATGACACGATAAGATTTGCGGGAGGTTGTTTTGTTGCTGCTCACTTGCTGATGTTTGAGAGGATATCTGTGAAGTTTAGCTGGCTCATTCCAGGAATGCTTTGGCAGATCCCAAGCTTTAGCGGCAAATCTCCTCGTTATTTTCTCTAACTTGTGGGGTAATTTTTTATCCCTGTGCCCCTTTGATGAATTGATTGATCTCGAGAACTTTGCAGCTCATTCACCCTGGGCCTGACCTACAAATCATTCCTCTTTGCACATGAATTTCCCTGTTTCTCAATGGGGATGAATCAACACCTGTTAGATATTTGGGGGGATGAACATCCATAAATCCCAGCCATTTGGGGTTCTGCCAGGTGTGGTGGTCTTTACCCTTGGAGACGCCAAAGGCGCGGTGGATGAACATCCATAAATCCCAGATATTTGATGGTTGACCAGGGTACCACGGTATGTATAATATACAACTGTGCTTTAACGGCTAGGCTAAACTTATTTCTGGCAGTAGATCCGCGCTAGATCCGCGCTAGATAATTGCCCCAAGAATACGCAGTTGCCCGCTGGTCAACTCACCGTACTTGAAAACGCAAGAGCACTGTTTGCTTGCAGGGTGTGATAGTGTTTCCAGTAGGTTTAGCAGCTCCAGCTAAAACGGCCGTGCGCTTGATACGTGTCAAGGATTTTGGTGGGAATTAATCATTCACGATTTTTTTCATCCATATTCGAGGCCTGCTCAGGCAATTGAAGTTTGAAGGCGGAGTCCTGTAAACGCAGTGATGGTGATTTGCGACCGAATCCGGGTAAAGGAAATTAGACAAGATGCCATATATATATGTATATACTATACATATAGACAAATATACATACATATAGATAGACATGTCATATATGATTAATACTATGTATATATTTGTATATCACTCTATGAAATATACACATGCTATACATACCTGTTCTGCAATCTGTCACACACCCTGGGAATCTGCATTTCCAGGCCATGTTAGTGTCTTTGATTCTGCTTTCGGCTCTGGGGTCTCTAGCGCTCCTCTCCTCCGGCGGTTGGACTTATGTCGCACCACAAGCAATCTGTCGACCAAGACTGATTTGATGTGTATGTCTACATATGATGCCTATGTTACCCAGTGTCTATATCTAGTGCATGTCTATGCACACATATACGTATATGAATACGAAAAAAACATATATACATAGACACACACACATATATATGTATATGTGTACCTATATGTACAGGTGTATACAGGCCAATGTGTGTGTGTATATATATATATATATGCGCAGGGACCCACCCCCCCCCAGCCAGATGGTTCCCAACCCCCCTGTGGCCTGGGGGGGGGGTCTCAACAACAACAGCCCTACATGGGTAGTGCTGTAAGCGGTTGATGTCCAGTTTATAGGGAGTATATAGAGAGCATTCAGGGAGTTTACAGGGAGTATATGCGTATATAGTGTATATATATACATATATATATATAGTATATGGGCACCCTATACAATGATTTGTATGTAGGTACGCTATGAAACATGTGCAGGTGGTATAGGTAGGGTGTAAGGAGTATAAAGGTAGTGATGAAGCAGTGTATATATTACAAAGGTGTAAACATTTTGGTGAAAGAAATACATGTATGTGTATATATATATATATGTAAAGTTAAAAAATAATAGATATACAAATATGTTTACATATCTATATAAATGTATATATGTACATATGTATGTATATATATACACATATGTATATGCATCTATCAAGATATAAATATGTGTGTGTATATGTTGATATTTGCGTATATGTTTATATATGTGTATACGTTGATATATGTGTAAGTATTTATGTATATGTATATATATATATGTATCTGAACAAATACATATGTATATATACATATATATATATACATACATATTCATATATATATATATATGTACATATTCATATATAAATATATACACACATACATATGTATGATATATATATACGATGTACATCATACATATATACACATATGTGTATACATACACATGTATCTATGATATATATATATATATGTATGACATGTATATAGGGATACATGTATACACCTCTAATTACCTCTATATAGAGACATTTGTGTATGTATGTATATATATATATACAATGTACGAATTTGTAGGTGCCTACTGCATGCAAGCATAAAGGATATAGGATCATATAGGTATGCGTAGTTACGCTTTGAGTATGCAATCTGCATACAATGAGTGGTAAACCATGTGTGAGGTACGCTATAGGAAGCACATAAAAAGGTTTTGGGTAGAAATATACAGCTAGACAGGGTCCTGTGACGAGGTTGTGGCTCTCAAATGTTGCACACAACAGTCAAATGGGAGGCTGTGCCTCCCACATGCTGTGAATAGCGTATAATTGGGGGCTGCGACTGCCAAATGCTGCAAAATAGCACGCAAATGCGAGGTTTGGGAGGGGTGGGGGGGGGGGACCATACCATTGGGGGGGGATGTGGGGTTCCGGGACCGGGCTCATGTATATACATGCACATGTACACACCCAGAGTGATGCAAATGTATACACACTCAACACATAAAAGTATCCTGGCATTTCAAAACACAAACAACGGTTTGTGTATACCTATATATATACATGTATGTAGCTACATGATGTATGCATTGCACCAAATTTGTACACACATGCGTGTATATATATATATAAATACACATAGAAAACACGCACTCCATAAAGATTCCACCAAAGCTACTCATTTCTATTTCTTGATTTGTTTGCCGATTACTAACCAGTTTGACTAATTGTCGATCGACCATTCTCAACTGCTAAAAAATACTATAATCAGCCAAATCATTGGGAACCGTCGATCCTTAAAAAATCCATTAAAAAACATAGTTCTCAACCATGATCTCGCCATTTTTCAAGAAACCATTCGTTGGTTTATCCTTAAAAATCCATTCACCTTCATTGAAAAACATGGATTGACCCTTCAAAAAACCATGATCTCCCATTATATTCTCATTGTGGTTGGTTTTAATCCCCTTCCCATCTGAAAGAAGAAAACCTCATTGGGTCGAGGCCGCGCCTTCTTCAACCCCGTGGGTATCGCCTTCATCGTTGCCGGCTCGCTGTCGGATGCCATGGCAGCGAACTACGAGGAGAAGGTCTTCTTCTCCAGGCCAGCGTGTCACGGGGAGCATCCCGGAGATCCGGGGGAACACAACGGCAGGGACCGGAGAAGTGGGGATTTTAGGATGGGTTTATGGTGATGTTAATAGGGGTTTATCTTAATTTTTTTGAAGGATTTCACGATGGTTTTCTGGGATTTCATTGAGTTTTTCTGGGATTCAACCAACAACGCTCGGTCGGGTCGTAAACGCGCGCCGACCATCATCAAACAATGAGTCAACATGTTTCATTCGGCATGTATCTCAACAGGAGCTGAGAAATTCAAACCAGATGTTGACCAAACCACCATGTTCCAGGGCGAGGAGCAGATGGTTTTTTCCTAGGGCAGCCAGCCATTGTCCTTGGCAAGGTCGAACATATCACCAGGGTGAAATCCCAATTGATTTTCAAAAGAAATTCAAGGGCGTGACAACTTATGATGTGGTTGAAAGTTACATAGTAAATTGAAGGCCGTAACAACTTATAACGTAGTTGAACGTTACATAAGAAATTCAAGGGCGTAGCGAGTTACCACGTAGCTGAAAATTACATAAGAATTTCACAGGCGGAACAAATTATGACGTAGTTGAAATTTTCATAAGAAATTCAAGGCGAGGGCGTAACAACTTAGAACGCAGTTGAAAGTTACATAAAAAAGTCCATGGCGTCGCAACTTATGACCTAGTTGAAAGAACGTTGTTAACATCACGTAAGTGAAGGTACCAAGGGACGTTATTGCCCCCCCAACCCCAAACCCCACATTGACATATGTGGAGAAAAATGCACCAAAACACGCCGTGCCTATTGGAAGTGTGCAGAGAAAAGTGCGCGTTATCAACCCGACCGAACCACCAATCAACTTGGTGGGAAAAAAGTTATATGATGGCTAGAATATCAACGGAATAACCCTATGTAAGTGGTTTGTACATAGTGAGTAGTACACATCCAGTCACTTAATAAGCATAGTACAAGCCAGCTCTATACTAGTCGTATGTGGAATGTCCCCAAGATGAACCGGTTATGAACCAATTGCGACGCGTGGGGTGCACATCCAAGTGGGCATCAGGCAGTTGAACCACCAAAAATCTGGGGATAAGGATTATGAGCTTGGTAAAACATGATGATGAAACCAGAAATCATGAGAGTGTGAACGATGCAAGTGGAGATAAAACAATCAAAGATGGGAGTGAAAGTCACTAATTTTGAAAATCTAATCGATACAGTGCCTGGAACTAACTTGGTGAAAATTTTCGGCCCGATAGCCAAAGTGGGGATAAAAACCATCGTCATTGGTCTGTAAGCAATCAAATTACACAGTGCATCATCAAATGGGTAGGTCCAAAATCCGGGTGATGTTCTTTTGCAGATTTTGGTCGAAGCCCTGGATGCTTTCCTGTCTTCTTTGAACAAGTGTGGGATCTTGGTGCGTAGGATACGGGAAGAACTGGCCATGGAAACATCATTGAAAATTTGGAGTCGACAACCACCTAAGTATCATTAGATATCAGTCATTTTTCAGTTTCAGGGTCAGTGTTTTTGTTGCTCAAATTCCCAACGAGTGGGTGCAACAATTCAGGTGCCCAGTTTGCGATGGTCCTGGATTTCTGGCTCGAATCAGAATCAATATCCTCCAGATATGATTGAATCCAACGCACGCAAACTCCCAAAGTTTCTGAAACATCAACCAACCCACGATATCCCCACTGGCCAATTACTGCATAAGCACCCCTTGTTGACTCCAACCGCTGAAGCAAATGAAAACACGTCTACGAAATCACAACCTACTCAGTTTTCGGTGCTGCTAGCAATTAGGAAGACTGGCTGTTGATTGGCCTTTGAAACTTGGACTTATCAATCATAGGTAGCCATAGCAACCATAGCAACCTCACATAGATCGACTGAAGTGTTTCACCTTGCCCCTCCAGTCGTGGTCCAATGGAGATCAGTTTGGCTTGCAATTTGCGGATCGTTCTCCCCAGCGGTCGCTACGAAATTGTGGCCGTTCCACAGGATTCGCGCGTTTTTGCCTTGAAGGAGGCTGCTCAACGAGCTCTTCAACAGGGATTCCTGAGATTGGTCGCTGATGATGTGCGACTGGATGGGATGCAAACTTTGGAGGCCTGTGGCTTAAGGGATGGAGATAGTCTCACAGCAGTAGCACTTCCAACCAGGGTTGCGGCCACTGAACGAGCCTTTGCCATGTGGTGCCCAGGAGGGGATCGGATCGTCACATGGGGCGATCCGGCCTATGGAGGTGGGAGCTTTGAAGCCCACGAGAGGTTCAGGACAGTGCAACACGTTCAAGCGACGCATCGGGCCTTTGCTGCCATCCTTGGTGATGGACGCGTCATTGCCAAGGGCGATGCTGGGTATGGTGGGGACAGTTCAAGAGTTCAAGATCGCTTAAGGAGCGTTCAGAAGCTGGTCTCTACACTACGTGCCTTTGCCGCAATTCTGGAAAATGGAAGTGTTGTGACCTGGGGCCACGCCGAATATGGCGGCGATAGCTCCAATATCCAGAACCAACTGCAAGAGGTACGACACGTCCACAGCACGGATCAAGCCTTCGCAGCGATTCTGTCGACTGGACGAGTTGTCGCCTGGGGCCTACATCAGTGGGGCGGCGACTGCGCAACGGTCCAAGGGCTGCGAGATGTGAAGAGATTGGAGGCCACAGCTGGTGCTTTTGCTGCACTGCTATCAGATGGAGGGGTAGCAACCTGGGGACATCCTGACTTCGGAGGTGACAGCATTTAAGACCTGTTGAGATGAAATTTTGAGATCTTTTCCAACCTTTTGACTTTCGTCTGAAATCTTGGAATGGAATCTTTGACCTTAAACAATCTTAAACATACCTTTCCCAAGGATTTGGGAGGACATCCAAGCTGAGGCGCAGTGGTGGCCGATCTCTTGACTGATGTGAAAGAAGTAAAGGCCAACATGCGCGCTTTTGCTGCTTTGTTGTCTACTGGTTCTGTGATCACCTGGGGCCATCCGCGCTACGGGGGCGACAGCTCTGAGGTTCAACATCTGTTGATCGATGTGGAACGGATCCATCCCAGCAAGGGCGGGGCTTTCGCAGCCGTCTTGGCGAATGGTACGGTGGTGACCTGGGGGCTTTCAGCCTATGGAGGCGACAGTTCGGCAGTGCAACCTCTGAGAAATGTGCTGCAGGCAGGGGGAAAGGGGTGGACGGGTTGGGTGTTGGGTCTTTGGACCCACTAAGATGGATCTGGGTCTGTGTAAAGAGAAAGGATACTCCCAAATCCAAAGGTTATATAATGTCATTTTTCCCTACTGAAGTGGCCATTTGGGAGATATACCACATTTTCACACGCGCACTTTGGAAAACGGCCTTCCTAGAGGTGACTTCCCTGTAAAATCTGGTTGTCTTCCATTTCCATGAGGATTGTTTGTAGTACTGCAGTGGCGAATTGCAGCGATGTTTATATAGATATGTTTAAATTGCAGACTCTTAAAGCACACCTAAAAACAGAAGACATCAACCTTTGCTCACCCAGTAACGTCAGAACTGTCTTCATTGGTTTTCCACAGTTTGTGGAAGTTGGGTACAGGAAACATGTCTAGTTGCGATTGGTTGTTTGGCCATCCAAATTCTTTTTTGGTACCGTCTGGCAATCCAACATAATGGGTCAATTTTGCGATGATTTAACCTATTGTGATTTTACAATAATAGGACAATATAGGATAATATGACATAAAAGGTATCTTATAACATAACATACAATAGGTATTAGTTACATTGCCAGCGGGCAGAGGGCATTCGTTCCAAGGTTCAAGCCACCTCCGGCGCCTTTGCAGCGACTTTCTCCAATGGTTCGATCGTGACCTGGGGTGATTCCAGGTATGGAGGGGACAGCTCTGGGGTCTATGATCGGTTGAGGAATGTGCAGCAAATCCACTCGACGTCGCGTGCTTTTGCGGCCATTCTCATGGATGGACAAGTGGTCACCTGGGGCGATTTTGGCTTTGGGGGCAACTGCAACAGGGTCAGGGAGCAGTTCACTTTGATGTCGTGACGCTGTTTGAAAAGCTGCTCAAAGTAGCAGCTCTACAGGATCAAGGCAGTGGCCAAGTTGACCCTTTTTGGTGATCCAAGGGGTTGTGACTTGATCAGAACCACATGGAGAGATTGTGAGTCTGCTAGTTGTATCAAGAGGTGAAGAGTATCTGATGAGAGTGCCAAGGAGGAGAATTTGACCACAGCTTTAGCTTGAGCAATTCTGGGGAGCCAAAGAAATTTGCTCCTTCAGTCGCGAATTGTCTAGAAAGTCAAAGTGCAAGGAAAAATGCTTGAGTGGGAGTGCTTTTCACGGATTTAACATCTTCCAGTTCTTCCTTGATAAGAATTTGACGTAATTCGGAGGATGACGATGGACAGTGCTCATGCCCCTGGTGGCTGCAGCAGCAGCGGCAATGATCCTCATGATGACGACGACGACCACGACGATGAGGATGATGATGATGATGATGATGATGATGATGATGATGATGATGATGATGCTGGTGGTGATGATGATGATGATGATGGTGATGATGATGATGATGAAGACGACGACGACGACGACGACGACGATGATGATGATGATGAAAGATGAAAGATGATGAAGGATGAACGATGAATCATCATCAATTGGCAGGAGTTGAGCAGTTGAAAAAGCAACGGTCGGCTTACATCAATCATTATCCCCAGCAAGCGGGGGCCATCTTTCAAGTTACGTCTAAATTCTGGCGATCAGTTTTCCTTGCCCAAATATATAGAATATTTTATAATACATTGGTTCCTCCCAATTTTTCAAAAAAAATCATGGGATTTATAACCTCTACAATGAGGCGTGTATCCCATTTCAATGTTTCATGCACCAAACCCGCATTGTTTGTTCTGTATCCCATGATATCTCCAGGGTATCCCAATAAGAGGGTTGCATTTATACCCCCTAATAAAAGGGTTCGCCATGATTTACCCAGGTATTATTGGTTGAATTTTTACCTCCATTAGTATCCCCATGATTATTTCTATTATCCCATGATTGTCTGAATGGATAGTGGGTATCTATTGTATGATATTGCCATATATTGCCTATCATTTCCATTTTTCTGTGATTCCCTTTTGAATTGTATTTCCATGGTTATCATATGTATATGTGAATAATATCGCATTATACTCATTGTTTTTTTCTTTATTGCTTTTTATTAAGTCATAGGATCTATTGCCCATTTTGGAAGAAAACATGGGGATGATACAAACCCACGGGGATTACACTTGTATCATCCCCATTTCTTTTATCCCCTTATCATATATATATATACATATGTTTTCCTAGTATCCATTATCGTCATTATATTATCTTATTCATCAAATATCCCGATCGTGCCATTCATATACCATTTGCATCCCCATTTCTAGTATCTATTATTGCATGATTTGATTTTCTATTGTAGTCTGAATGGGATATATGGCCATATCATTCCCATTTACAGTATATCCCATTTATATCAATGATTTCAAACATGAGATTATAAATGAATTCTGTTTTCCCGTCATTGGATACTATATGATATTCATGATATTTCCATTGATATCGACTTGGATCTTAATATCATGAATGAACATGTTATATCATATTCTGGTATTTTCCTAGGATAAGATATGATATTTGTTCTATCTGATACAGTATTATCCCCGTATTCTCTCCATAGTATCTCCAGGATATGCACAAAATGATGTGAATTAAATCTTACTGATCCCCATATTCTCCTCATTTCTGATGTATCCCGTTTATTACCCCCCATTGACATTTACCCTCTGGTAAACTAACATAACTATGGGAAATCACCATTTTTCATGGGAAAATCCACGAACTAAGGCCATTTTCAATAGCTATGTTAGTTCACCAGAGGGTATCTCCCATGGATTTCGATGCTTACAGTCGTCCCAGGATGGGCTGTTCGGCCAGCGAGGTCGTCTTGTACAGCAGTGCGCTGGGAAGTGTGGCTTTACCGACAGCTGGGGTGCGCGGTTTTGTTGTTGAAAAAACGCCAGAAAAAACTGGGGATGTCAATGGGGATTTTATGGTGATTCAATGGGATTTTGTGGTGATGTCATCGTGATTTGATGATGATTGGATGCGGATTTCGGATTTCATGGGGATTTCATGGTGATTTAATGGTGAGGTGATTTCATGGGGATTTAATTTCGATTGGCTTGGAGACTTGGATCCGAAAGACACTGAGCATCCAGATCATCACAAACATAGAGATCCTATCAGCGATCTTTCGCGGCGTTTGCTATCGGTGAATTCAATAGCATGGTTGCAACACACCTACTACTGGGAAGAATACAGTGAAAAGGACATCCACTAGGTCACTACTGGTAGGTCATCTTTAGTAAAGAAACGTGGCTTGCTTCCAGGTTTGGTTGGAAACTAATTTGAACATGAAGGACAATGAGGGATTGTGCACTCCAGGGGCAGATTACTTAACATGTCTGTTAGATTGTACAATGTAAATGGATACATGTGGAATATTCTCGAACCAGTCACATTTGAATTCCATTTCGGGAATCTTTAACCCAACTTTTCGTTCCCATCCGAAAATACTGTAAATGGCATCACACATCCCCAAAATGACTTTGATCAGGGGGTGGCTGAAGCACCAACTATACACCAAAGCTTCATTGATAAGTTTGGTCTTTGGTCGTGATATTTCTTTTGGCATTTTTTTGGGAATTCCGACCCCATGCCAACGACAAACCATCGGTTGAAACCAAATTTCCAGATGTTACTGTACCAATCAACCTCCCAATCATCAGTCCAAAAGCATTCACCCGTTGTCCCACAATCTCGAAATTATCAAACCAAACCATTCTCCCATCACATCCATTGGATCCTTCCAATCAATCCAACATAGACCCATGATCCCATTCTTTCCGATTGGTCGAAGCAAAAAAACCATCGAAACAAGATGGTTTTGGCTCGAAGGGGGGGGGTACCTATGAACCCATAATTTGTTGGTCTGTTCTGAGCCATCAATTTTCTTGGGGTCAAGCATTCACATCTCCATCTTACTAGTGAAACACATAGAATTACAAAATAAGCAAATACCGTAGAAAAGAACCAAATACCTACATACAAAAGTATATTATGTATGCATACATATGTACACATACGGACATATGGATCCAGATCCATACCTATCCTTATATCCTCAATTGATTTCCATATGTAAGACAAAGTTTTGGGTTGTATTCTCATATCCCATATCCTTAAATTATATTTGTTCATATCCCAGATCCTATATATATATATATATATTCCATGTGAGAAAGCATATCCCACATCCCATACCTATATTACCCTATATTCAAGATTTATTCACAGGTCTGAAAAGTAGACTATCATTATCTATCATTCATAATTCATAACTATATTCACAACTATATTCTATCATATTATTAACAATAACTATTCATATCCCATATGCTATATCCGAAAACTATATCGAGTAACGGGATGTAGGATATTGGATATGGAGAACGATGTTTCTGAACAGAACTTTCTTTTATACAGTATCTTCCCATAGTGTAGTATCTCATACTATATAGTTATTCATATTCCATGAATTACTATGGATAGAATACATACCCTCTAGTAAACTAACATAACTATGGAAAATCACCATTTTTAATGGGAAAATCCACTATAAATGACCATTTTCAATAGCTATGTTAGTTTAATAGAGGGTATGTATTCTATCCATAGATCTTCGCCCTTCACTTCCCCAGGTCTGGGCTCTGCTGGCAGAAGCCTTCACCGCTGAGCTGCTCCCCGCGCTGCGCCATTCCTGGGATCACCTGGAAGCGGTGCCATGGGTGAGATCATGGGGATTGAAACACCTCTGGTGGACCACCAAGCATGTCAAAAATGGTGGTCGAATGGGGATGTTAGGCATAAACAAAGGTGGAAATTCATCGAATATCATGGGGAATGGAATAAGATTGCTATATTCAATAGCTCTTGTTGATAGTCCAGGTAGTTTTTTGGTCGTTGGTTTACAATGTTTAGTGATTGCAGGGTTTATCGGTTTACCATAATCTCTGCCAGTTCCAGCCAAGTGAGACCCGGGTTGATCCCGTCTTTTTGTGGTTTGGGAGCGAGAAACCTGGGGGAATTCAAGGAAGAGAAGAAGTACATCATCAATGTAAATCAGCAAAATTTGAGGATGTGCTGAAACCTATCTAAGCAACCAAAATAAAGGACACCCAATCGTCATGGGGAGAAAGAAGAACCACAGATTTGCCATGGCCATCTCCAAAAGCTCGAAACCATCCACCAGCCCCAAAGAGGTTGGGGACATTTCCCAAAGAATCGACTCTGTTCATGTTTGATATCACAAAAGCCGAGCCCCGAAACGATAAACATGGTACTAGAGAATCGGGATGCTTTAAATTTCAAGGCCTAACAAAAACCGGAGCTTTTGGTGACTTTGAATGGGAAATGATCCCAATCCAAACCGACCATGATGCAAGTCTGCCAAGATACTTGAGGTGCCACTGATGCTTTTCGTGGCAAACTCAGACATGACCCGCGGAATCAGATTTCACACTTGTGCAGACAATAAGACTGCTTGATGGTTCTTGATAGCAATCCGCAATCCTCAAAAAGATAGAACAGTAAAATAGTGGGGATCCCAGTAAAGCATTCCCCCCAGAATCCCCCACTGCTTGCAGATGGTAAATCCCAATCAAATAGTGGGACGTAACGGGGGCCTTCCCCGAGGCGTCAGTGTTTGGTTATATCGCCCAGAGCGGGGTGCAGCTCGGCGGCAACAACGCATCAATGAAGGCGAGGTGGAAGTGAAAATTACCCTGTGGCAAACTTACATAGATGTGGACAATGGCCCATTTATAGATGATTACGTATTGAAAAATGGTGATTTTCCAGAGCTACGTTAGTTTACAAGAGGGTACCGGATCATGTCAAGCAGATGATTTCAGGCACATGATAGTTAGACTTGGCATTGATCATATATTTTGAGAGGGAAGCTCTGGATTCGGACTTCACATCCAGGTGGAAATACCCACATAGCCGCTGCTCCCCAAGGTTGCTTCTCATCAAACACTTTGGCGCCACAGCCGCTGAGATTGTGAAGAGTTGTCGCCCTTTGGCTGGAAATTATGGGGCCTGAGAGGTGGAGTCTCCAATGGGAAACCACATTTTTGGACAACGCCCTATGTCTCCCATCTTTGAGGATTCAAACCCGACATTTCGTTGGTTGAAGCAGTGGGGGTGATTTTTTAATGGAGCTTCAAGGGGATGGTGAGGGAATCTTGGGATCAGATTCTAGAGGGACGTGGAAGTTTCCAATGTGTGCTTTCCTCAGATCAGGAGATGTCTAAAGATGCTCTTTAAACCATCTCTCAAAATTGATGTTTTAGAACCCAATATGAGAAAATTTGAAGGTCCATCGGTACCCCAATTTTGATCTACGAATCGCTCTGGGATGATTCGTGTCACCCTTGTTCTAGACTCAACCCAGAAGAATCTTCCAGATGTCTTGGATCAGGAAAAGTGACGACGATTCTGATCTCTTTCATGGTCTATGGAAAACCTTGGAACGGTTGCATGTCGTCTGAAGAGGGGTGGCGATTGGCAGGGTGGGACGTTGACTGGAAAGGGCGACTGATTGGTTAGGTTGAGATGATGGGAACACGGGACTGTTATATTGGGACCGGCTCAAATGCCTTATCAGATGTTCTATTTCAAATGTTTTGGGGGTCCAGAAGTTTTTGCCGCACCAGAACGACGTTTCAGACTTGCTGAGGGTCTCAAACAATGAAACACTGTTTCAGCTGGCATACAGTCAAGAAAGAGATCATTTAAGGCGTACAAAGTGTAGATGTAGAAACGATGTATAGTATAGTGACAGAGATCCTTAGGTTTCCCCATTTCGGGAGGGTACAACATCAATTTTAGTTGTTAGACAATTTGTGGTCAATCAAAGGTAACTTGTGTGCGGACATGTGAGGAACCCTGGTTGATGTGAGAAAGCAGCAGAATTTGCGAAGCATCCACATAGAGTTGTTCTGCGATGACTTCTTCTGGAAAGAGAATATTTGGGCAATCATAAAGACTCATAAAGGCCAACAATCCCCGAAGGGGAAGTGGATCATGCGGCACAAGTGTCTCCATACATGGGGGATGGCTCAAGCTCACTAATTAGGTTGTTCCGGCCTGCACCACAACCCCGGTTCAGCAACTACGTGGTTCAGGGTGCATTTGGGGTGTATTTAAGATTGGTTGGGTTTATTCATATTTAGGCTATTTTAGGCTTGGTTTAGGGTTAATTAGGGTTTATTTAGGGCTTATTCAGACGGTTTAAGTTGTCGAACCTTAGTCTTTGCGAACCAGACAATTGTAGTTCTTGAACCAGAAGTTTTTAGTTGTCGAATCATAGTTGTCGAACCAGGTGTTTTAGTTGTCGAATGACACGTTTTAATTGTCGAACCACACGTTTAAGTTGTCGAACCAGCAGTCGACCGCTCAGGCCTTTCAGTCTTGCAATGAAGTCCTGGTTTGGTGGGTAAAGTTATTGGTAGATTCTCATTTTCGCTGGACTCGGTGTCCTCAATCTTTTGGGCCCCCAAGGCTCCAAAGCACCAATTTCTTGGTTCCATCTTCGATACTTCGAGGATTTGTCTTTTTGGTGAAATATCTTGATTCTTGGATGGTCACATCCCTCATCCCCACATCATCCGCATCACCATGGATCTAAACTCCTGCACCAGGCTATCATGTGGCGGGCACTTTGCTCTTTGTGAATTCCGTGGCGGTGGAACGCTTCAACTCAGGGGCATCCTCCAAGCAACTCGTCTTGGATTCGAAGCAGGGGTGTCCTTTGGAATCTGACCCCTACCAAGCTTGTCCGTGGGAAATCCATGTTGCGAAATGAATGGGCTCTCACTAGTTGATTGGGGTCACTATGCCCACCGGTTCAAAGAGCCAAATGTGCTTAGTGACTCATGGGGCCTGTGGATTCTACAGTATTCTGAAACAATCTATATTATATGTAAACACGCATTCTCTGGAACGCGCGGGAACATTTGCACGCACCCCATAATCTTGGTTGCATCCACAATTTTTTTCTATCAATCTCCATCTTTCTCCTGGTCAACTCCAGAGATTTTGGAGAAAAACTTACAGTTGAAATGCAGCGAAAAATGACGTGCCGCGACCACATCTCCACATGGCAGGGAACTTGCCCATCCCATTCACAAAAAACATCCTATCAAAGAAATGAAAAGGGTTATCTCCAAAATTCCTATGGAAAACATCCGATCAATCCCTTTCATCCTTTTCATGGTGATTGTCCAACTGCTTCGAGTTTTCGCCGGGGAAAAGAATCCCAGGCGCTTTGCCACGTTACTCTTCAGCATGGCTGGGCTGGTGGCTGTGCTCTTGGTCTTCGGAGGAGTTGGGCCTTCCACCTTTAGTGCCTTGGTGATTTGATAAACTCCAGCAATTCATGAGAAATTTCATGGTGAATTGAGAATCTAATGTGGAAAGTTGGGAATTTCATGGGTATTCAATGGAGAAAAATCGTGGAAAAATGGGGAATTCAATGGTGATTTGATGGATGACTCGTGGAAAACTGGGGATTTAATGGATTTCATGGGAATTCAAACGGACACATGAGAGCAATTTTGCTGAAAAATAGCAGGTTTTAGAGTTCAAGATCATGACTTGGGTCAACTCTAAGACAAGAGAATTCCGATTTTTTGATACCTCGCGATGACGATAACGCATGTTTTTTTTTGGGACCATTTCAGAATTGCAAGGAGACACTTCCCCGGTTTACCAGCCATATTTTGGGGTAAGAATCGCGGCACGATGTCCATCGAGTCAACCCATTGATATGGGGGGGGTGAGTGTTTGGATATTTTCTTCCCATGTTCAATGGCTACATTTCATACAGATGCTGGATTTTCATGAATTTTCCAGGATGCCACGCTAGATTAGAGAGTAAACAACAACAATGAATGGGTCATTTACCGAGAGTTCAGAGATGGGGATGGGTCAGTATCTACAGGATCATCTGAGTGGCAGGATGAACATCCAGCTCAACAACATTCCTGACCCCCAAAGCTGGATAGCTGGACAGGCGGATCGCCATATTGGGCACTGGGTTCAACCAATCAGAACTGGCATAGAGCGATATTTCTTGCCACGGAACCCGAGATTGACAGGCATTTTGTATGATTCACCGCCAATGTTTCGGGGTGTCTAGAGATTTGACGCAAAGAACCCCCATCAATTGGGATTGCAAGGACATCAAAGGCAGAGAGGATCCGACTTCCAAACACCGAGGTGTGGTCATAGACGCTGGGAGTGCAGGAACCAGAGTGGCTTGGCTATTGTGGAGGGTGAACTCCACGCAGTGCAAAAAATGCCTGAAGGCCGACAATTCACCATAAGCCATCATAATGTGTGATTGTTGCCAATATTTTGTCGCATTTTGCCAATTTTTTTGCGTGTATTACACCCCCGGTTCAAGACTTGGGACAGTCATCTAAACATGTCCAGCATTTGCTCAACGAATTATAGGAGTTTCCTTACTTCTCTCCAGAATGTTCTTGGATTTTCCAATTTTTCTCACCATTTTTGGAGGATTTTCCCAAGTTTCGGTGCAGGACATCCCCAGCCCAGCCACGGCCGAAAGGTGAACGTCTTCCGCTTCGATGCCTGGAACCTGAAGCTCCTGGACATCAACGGTGCAGCTCAGGTCCACGCCGTGGGTTGAAACGGTCAGAAAAGATCCATTGGTTGAAACAAAAAGATAGTTACTTAGATAGTTTAAGTAATTTATGATGGTTTATGATAGTTTATATTTAAAAAGTAATAATCATGATTATATAAACTATCTTTGGATAATCATGATTGTCACTATTTTGTTTGGATTTAAAGTAATTTATCATCATTTTAAGCTTCTTTTTTTTTACGAATATCGGCATCTTTTTTCCGGATTGCTGTTTTTTGTTTGTTATTTCTATCCATAAACCACAAACCACTATTTTTTGTGTGGATGTTTGTGGATCTGACTTTTTTGGTATGGATTTTTGTGGACAAGCTGGTGCCACAGTGCCATGCAACCAGCCTCTTTCTGTCAATGGCATGGTATTATTCGCATGGATTTGATCTATTTGTTTGGTCAGGTTTATTTCAGAAGCCAAAGTTTTTATACTTTTTGGCTATTGTTCAATTGGGTAAATTGGGACGGTTTCTGCTTGAGGTCTTCGTAGAAGAAGAGCCAGGAGTGGGCGACTTGAACTCAAGCAGCTTGTCATTGTGCGGTGTGGGTTTGCCATGGGGCTTGGGGTGCGTTTGTTGCTGAAACAGGATCGGCACTGCCTAGTTAAGGTCTCAATTCCTGGTGGTGAAAATCATGTTGTGTGTGTTGATAAAATGGAGTTGTTGCCAACTTGGCGGCCTGAACAACCTATTGCACAACAAGAGGGACGTAATCATTATACTATATTATACTCTCTCTTGTTCCACACAGACTCATCTCCGAGTGGCTAAATGCCAAATGTTTAGCGGGGGCAAACCCACAGTTCTTGGTCCTTCAACCCACATGTTTTGCTCAAATCCTTAATTTGGAACTTGTCCCCCCAGACTTTTTTTGGGTGGTGTTTAACCAGCGTTGTTGGTCATTTTGCCCTGTTTGAACCGTACTTCAACGGGTCAAGTGCGAAATCACCTCATTCTCGGTATTTCACCTCCGTTTGAGACCATCCCTCTGCGAATAATCGCTGTCTTCAAGTCTTCAGCCATTGGAGAATGTCAAGATCAGATGATGAAACCCATATAAGACCCACAAGAAACCATATAAAGCCATGGAATTCTTGCTGATTTTTCTCCATGTAAAAACCATGGTTTTCCCATGGTTTTTACGGCATCTTGAGGTGCTTTGGCCCTGCAGCTCTCGCGGCTGCTGGGCGTGGCCATGGCCGCAGTGCCCATAGGGCAGCGGCAGGTGACGCCTCTGGCGCTGCGCGCCACCCGGGCGCTGGAGGATCTCAGCTCTCGACAGGTGGGCACGGTGATGAGGATGATTTGAGGGGGCTTTGATGATGGTTTCATGGTTTTCATGGTGGTTTAAGCTGATTTTAGATGGTTCAATGAGGGTTTAATTCGGGTTCAATGCGGGTTTAATGATGGTCTAATGATGGTTTGATGATGGTTTGATGATGGTTTTAGGGGCTTTACCCTATAGTATTTAAACATAGCTATGGAAAATCACCGAACTATCAAATGGAGGTTTATAGCTGGGAAATTCATCTATACATGGGGATTTTCATTTGCCACGTTTGATTAGCGGAGGGTAATGATGGTTTAAGCACCATTTTTTTGAATCATTTGGGGTATCCAAAAAAAGCATAGTCATTGTCAATACAAATCCCGTCCCCCTAATATTAAACACCCACCAGAAACTATGGTTTAGTAGGGGATGAACATTTGGTACCATTCAGGGTGTTTCATATCAGGGGGATGGGATTAATGATGGTTTAATCACCATTTCTTTCAGTTCTTCTTCTTGATGGGTTTGGCAGAAAATGGGGTGCCCCCAAAAAATTGATGGTTTCAAGAATAAGGAGATTACTGGGGATATGGATGGAGATATATAACCAAGTGCCATTTTTGGAGCTAGCAGGAGCTAGCATTCCCCCCCTATTTGGCAGGGTCGAGCTGGTAGCTGCAGGGATGGCAATGGGATATCAATGGGATGGAAGAAACATACCAATAATATACAATTTACTGTAATCCATGTATCAGCAGCTGGGAACATCCACATATGGGGATTTGATGTGGATTTAATGGATGTCATTGGTGAGTTCGTGGGATATATGTATATATATTTAAAACCAACTATATGCAATTTAGGTCTGTTGGAAAATGGTGGTGTCCATTTTGGTTCGGGCAATGATGACCAACCAGTGGAGAATTGCGCTTACTGAATTTTCAGACAAACCAATATATGGAGAAGATAAGTTATACCACCATAGTCTTTTAAGGGTGTTAACAATTTTCAACTAAACATGCAAGTTTATGTGATACACGAATATATTGTAACCATACATGTCACTTTATATCAACCCTACATGGAGCCATATATGAGCTTGAAAGGTCAAGATATGCCCTGAACCACCTAGAGGATAACTTATCGGGTTTTGGGCGCAGGCGGCCGAATAGCCATGGTAAGAACCTCATAGGGATTTAATCCCTGTAATGAGGTAAACCCAATAAGAAACCATCCCCAATAGAGGTTTATTATAATTGGGTATACCATTTTTTGGGATGATGTAACATGAATCCCAAATGGTTGGTTAATGGTATGGTTTACTATTGGGGTTGCCACATTATATCATATTATATCCACTTAGAACTGGAATGGCCCCCCCATCTTTTTTTTGGGGGGACAAAGATCCAACCCTACGTTAGCCATTTTGTTTTGAACAGCAGGGCCCAGCAGACCATGGTGAAATGTTTCATCACCAGAATCAGAGACGGCCAGGCATGGGGATTTCACTGCACAGACTAGAGATTTAACTGGCCGAAAGTTGGGTTTTAGTTGCCTTTTTGAGGGATTGATAATACCACAACACGGAACACGGGAGATATCACTGATGAAATTTGGGACTTTCAACCATGAAAATGCTTCAGCATACCAGGTGGACGACCTGTTGGACCAGATGAAGAGCCACATTGCAGCGGCGGGCTTCAAGGCCTGATCTGATCTCGTGAGCTTCCAGTACTGATTGGTGTTTTTGAATGGTTTTGTCCACAAAAACAAGGGATGATGATGATGGTGGTGATGATGATGATGATGATGGTGATGATGATGATGATGATGATGATGGTGATGATGATGATGATGATGATGATGGTGATTGTGATGGTGATGCCCAAAGGACCGACATATGCCGAAATTACTGGGGTTGGAACCGCTCTCGAGGATCACCAAGTGGGTTTCTCGTGTCTTTTGGACAGGGTTCTGCTTTTTTCCAATCTGTTTGTGAACTGCACAGACACTGCCAGAGTGTTTGTAAGCAACCGAAGTGTTGGATTTTTTGCTACTAAATACTATTCCTCTTACTCTTACCATAACTATGACTATTACTATTATGATTATTTTGATTATCTCAAAAGCTTCGAACATCCATCATCATTGCTCGTTTTCATTCAAATGTCTCAAGTGGAAAGTTCGTTTTTTTTTTTTTTTTCGAGCCAGGATGCCGGCATCCAGCCGATGGGTGGCAGCGAAGAAGCCATTGCGGAAACTCGGCGGATGGTGAACATCCCCAAAATCACAATTTTTATGGGTCCTAGAAACCATCAATTTTGTTTTGGCTGGTTTATGACATTGCTTTTCTAGCATTAGTATGAAAAAGTCCATCAGATTGGTTGATTCCTTGACACCTTTAGCAGGGGGACAAAGATGAGGAGATACCCTCTGGTAATCAAACGTGAAACGTGGCAGGCTGGAAAGAATGGAATATTCATCTATACATGGTGGATTTTCCATTGCTACGTTTGATTGCCGGAGGGCATCATATCTTTTTTCCAACAATTTTGGGGGTTGAAGCCAGCAAGGAATGAGGATATGGGCCACAATGGGTGGTTTCTCAATCTTGAGGTGGTGCAAGAACGGTCTCAGCCGCATGAAGTTGATAGTGGCGATGAGAAACGAGTTTCCTTCACTCGTGCCGTATGGCCCCTATGGCATTTTCGAATAGCACCGCTTCTGGAGGATTTGTTTCGGATGCTTTCAGCGGAGCTGCAGAGGATAACTTGGCACTTTCAGTCCCACTCTCCCACTTTGTAGGTTTGTCTGGAGATTGTAACAAATTCCACCGTGTATCATCATCTTCTTCCCAATTTTCAATGCAAAAACAAGGGAAACTATCATCTGATTGATGAAATCACCATTAAAATGGCCATGATTTCCCACGATTTCCCTTACTTTTAGGACAACCAGCGAAGATATAAGGAGTGGACCACGGTGAACATGCTCATGGGATGCTTCCAACCAGGGCTCCGTGGAGTGCCCTGGTGACACTAATACCTTGTCGGAGCAGTGGGAAAAGGAAGCACCAAAGCTGAGGTTATTTTATGATGTTAGATGATATAATGTAATGTGGGAAACCCAATGCCATAAACAAGGGAACTACCCCTGTCAGGCGTCGCGCGTTTTTGATGCGCAACGCCTTAAAAAACCTGCATTTCGTACAATTTTTCAAACCTCATGTTCCAAGTGTTCCAAGTAGGGGCGCCGACATCACTTTTTTTTGCCACAGTCATCGCATGTATTTGGATTTCAGAGCTTTGCACAAGTGAGAGAGACAATTGACCTTGCAGCGTAACATCAAGTGTGTGTGCAAGTGCAAGAGAAGACCTTGCAGCGTAGCATCAAGTGTGTGCGCAAGTGCAAGAGAAGATCTTGCAGCGTAGCATCAAGTGTGTGTGTGTAAGTGCAAGAGAAGATCTTGCAGCGTAGCATCAAGTGTGTGTGCAAGTGCAAGAGAAGATCTTGCAGCGTAGCATCAAGTGATATCAAGTGTGTGCCCC
>BGPT01000078.1:84844-95754 GCA_003297045.1 Symbiodinium sp. clade C Y103
AAGTGCAAGAGAAGATCTTGCAGCGTAGCATCAAGTGTGTGTGCAAGTGCAAGAGAAGATCTTGCAGCGTAGCATCAAGTGATATCAAGTGTGTGCCCCCCCCCACCCCCCCAACCCCCCCANATTCGTGCACAACATCTAACATACGGGCAAAACTTCTACCTGACGTGCACAACTTCTCACTAACGGGCAAAACTTCTACCAGACGGGCAAAACTTCTACATGACGTGCACAACTTCTCACTAACGGGCAAAACTTCTACCAGACGGGCAAAACTTCTACCTGACGTGCACAACTTCTCAATAACGGGCAAAACTTCTACCTGACGGGCAAAACTTCTACATGACGTGCACAAGTTCTACCTGAATGGGCAACACTGTGACAGGCATGTCATGTGCAAAAAACGGCAACACTCCGCGACGCCCTCGCGGGGTAGTTGCCATAAACAACTACCATGTGGGGATGGCGTACAGCAGCCCAAAAAATGATGAATTTGGGGACGGTCTATTATTGGGTTTACCATATTATTGATATGATATGAAATGAAATGACATGATATGATATATGATACATGATACGTGATATGATATATGATATATGATCAATGATAGATGATATGTGATATATTTCATAATGTGGTTTGACATGGTATGCATATATATATATATATGTATATATATACAATGTGAAGTGATAGGATATATGATCTTATAACTTTTAATATAGTACTGTATACTATCTTACAATAAAATATGATATGATAAATTATATAATGCAGAATGATATGATATGGTAGGATACAATGGAACACAATCTAACATAATATGTACTGCAATCTAGTATAATATACGGCAATATGATATGATATATGATCTGATCTGATCTGATATAATGCTTATATGTTTATTTATTATTTATGTTTTAGTTTTATATTTGCAGTTATATTTATATACATCTATATCATACTGTATTGCGTTATATCATATCATACTATATTAAATGTTATTTCATTATATTATATCAGAATTACATTATTTTGTAGCATATCATACTATTTTATAACATATTATCTTAGATTATATCATATCATAGTATATTATATGATATCCTATCATCTAAAAGTGTATAATATCATATCATATTATATATTCTTATATTATATTATATTATATTGTATTATATTATATTATATGATATTATATTATATTATATCTATATTTATATTAATATTATATTATATTATACTATATTATACTATATCATAACATATTATATTATATTATAACATATTATATTATATTATATTATATTATATTATATTATATTATATTACATTATATTAATATTATATCATATTGTATTGTATTGTATGATATATTTTATGGTATGATATGATATTACATGATAATGCATACATACACACACACACACATACATACATATGGTATATATTTGACATAGCCAGCGAGAGTCTGAGTTGTCTCTGGCTCTTTGGCCGCCCAGCGGCCCTGAGGTTCACTCCCCTGTGGCCATTGTGGATTTGGGTGGTGCCACAGTGCAGAAACTTGGACGAAAGAGATGAGGGTATGGGTCAAAATTAAAGACCTGGGGGACCACAGATTTTAGTCTATTTTTACTATTAACCATCCAATCATTGGGATACCCAATTTTGACCCAGAAATGACTTTGGTGGGGGATTGGAAGGAGAATACAAACTTTGAATGCACGTTTTGGTTGCTTGGAACAGATTTTTGTACATTATACATGGCATTATACACATCATGGCATGAGATCACTTTTCACTACATGATCCGCTGCATTGCATTGCGCTAAGTTATACAGGGCATTCCATTTTATCATGCCATAACATCATACCATATACAGTATACTATACATGTAGGGGCATAGTTCCTGAGCGAATGTTGGACTTTGATCGCATTCTGCAGACTTTGAAGGGAAACACTGGAAGTTTTCTTCCAGCCAAGGTAGGCGGCCCATTTTGTTTCATCCGTGGAACAGTGTGCTTCCAGACCAGACCCCAACATATTGGAGTTGAGACCATCCCTGTCCAAGAATCCTGCATTTCAAATCCGCCATATTCGTGGTCTCGGTGAAAGCCATGCGCTTGCCAAAGTGTCAATCTTTTGAAGTGGCTCCCTCGCCTGTATCATTCCAGATCCATGCAATATGTGGAAAATCGCAAATCATTGTTTTGCAGAAATAACTTGCATTAAAAACACGGGACATTTCCAGACAGATCCAAGAAACATTCAGACATTTCCAGAAAACTACTTTACCCTCCGGTACTCAAACGTGGCTGGCTGGGAAATCCCTACCAAAAATGGTAAAACCATAGAACTAAATCAGTTGATTTTCATTGCCACGTTTGATTCCCAGATGCAATTTTCCAATACTTATATTCCCAATATGGTCGGTTTAATCGCCATTCTGGCTGGTTAAAATCCCATTACATGACTTCTAATTCTGTCCTAGGGTCATAGTCTGGCTGCTTCAATAGGGGGCTGCTTCAGCTTGTGTTGGCACCAATAGAATCGCAATTGAATCCAGGAATCTCTTTGCAAGGGAGGTCACAGAATGATCTGGAAAAACTTTGGGAAACAATCAGGAATCGGCTTTTTCCCTTTAGCCTGCTACAGCCTGTGCAAAATGTCTTTTTCAAGGCTTGGCATGTAGTCAAATTTAAGAACCATCTGGGAAAACGCTGTGAATAAGTCCAGAAAATGCCATGGATTCACGATAAAGATCCCATTAAATCATCATAAACTCCCATGAAATCATCATAGAATCCACTTCCCAGAGGGTAAGGCACCAATCAATTTCGACCCTCCGTTCCCAGGATGGCCTACTACCTCCATGATCGTCAGGCCAGCGAGGCCAAGAGGCGCGCCGAGCCCAAGGAAATGGGTGATTGTTCAAATGGGAAAGTGATGGAAACATCCAATGATCATGTGAAAAAAATGTTTCTTGGTTAAAAACAATGGAAACCTATGGACAACTTTTTTTTAAAGAAAAAACATGTGTTGTGATTTGTGATATTTTTTTTCCTTTCTGAATGGGAATGCTATCGACAAATCCATGGTTTCATGGGATACAAACCCTTTGTTTTGAGGGAAAAACCAACTGGAAGATCCTGTGTGTGTTGGTAAAACCGACCGAAAAGAGTGCAGCATTTCCAGTGATGTCCTGCAAAGGACGTCTGCCATCATGAGGACTTGAAGCAATCAGCAACCATCGTCAACAACATGGGCCACATGGGCACATGGGCTTGGAACTGGTCAGAACAAATACTGACGATGAGACTGGTTGGTGCTTTCGAATGTTTCCTATTCCTCATTCATCTTCATTCTAAAAGGTTGGATGATTCACTGAGTAGTTCATTTTGGGTTTAGTTGAAACCACCAACCAGGTAGCAAAACCAGGCCTGTAGTGGTCCCGAAGGGTGACAAGTCGATCATGGGCCTATGTCACCTCGAATGGCTTTGGTTCAGCAAATCCTGCGACCCTCTGGGACCTTCTGGTGAGCCTTCCATGGGCCAGGAAGCATTTAGATGGCTACATCAGTCGCATCAAACTGCCGTTTGGAAGCTGGGCCCCCAGAGCGATGTGAAAAGCGCAGGTTCCAACGGAGACCCTCTCAGGATTTTTCAGGGCATTACCTATATGGCATTGTCTGAACATGATGGGATCCGTGGAAATCCTCCAACTTTGACCGTTTTTATCATGGTTGATCATCATTTTCCCTGGTATTTGATAACCATTTGGTGGGTAGGGGCCCTACTTTCAGAGATGATTTTCCGTCTGAATCGGGGGGATGAACATCCAGCTCTACAACAGCCAAAGTTTGGTGAAGATATCCCGGGTTTCTTGCATGTGGCCGCATTTCCGAGGCGGACCCGTGCATATCTACAGGCCTGGGGCGTTGGTCGAAGATCGACATGGAGAGCAGATTTACAACATTTACTGGAATAGATGTGTATATATATATATATACACATGTATCAGGAAAGCACAGTAGAAGAACACCATGGAAGGATAGATCAGTCTTTATCTATGTATGTATAAACTTATATTATATATACATGATACATATGATACATATGATAATATACATATATATATATATGATATATGTATATATGATATATATATATGATATATGTATATATGATATATGTATATATGATATATGTATATATGATATATGTATATATGATATATGTATATATGATATATGTATATATGATATGTATATATATATGATATGATATATATGATATATATGATATATATGATATATATGATATATATGATATATATGATATATATGATATATATGATATATATGATATACATGATATATATGATATATATGATATACATGATATATATGATATATATATATGATATATATATGATATATATATATATATACAGTATATATATATATGCATATATACACATGATATATATGATATATATATATATATACATGATATATATATATACATGATATATATATATATATATTATGATACATATATATATATATATATGCTATATATCTATGATATATGCAGTTGATGGTTGGTTACAAATTCAGAATGGTCCTTTTCTCAAGCTCCCCATCATCCTCAAATGAGGCACAGCTACGGTGGGTATGGCCTTTATTCAGTGGTGGGCCAAGCGTTGGATGGTTGTCGTTGAGTTGGTTGATTATTGAGCCGAGTGTTCAAGAGTGTTCAAGTACTGGGCGGCATGGGGATTATATATGTATACATATTTCCGTGTACATGTATATGTGTGTATATATATACATGGCATATATATATATATATAGTGTGGATGACATCCCTATTAGTATGTATAGTACCACTATGTAGTATATAAACAGTACTATGGAATCCCCATCAACTTGAACAACCTTATGTTCACCGAGATGACACCAGCGAGAAAACTGGGAGAGGGATTAAGAAATGTAGGGATCCAAAAAACACAAATAAGGATCATGAAGGTATTTGCTTCCATGGTGAAGTCGCTGCCAGTTCGCTTCTGGACAGATGAGCCAGATGAGCACTGGATCGGCGGCACGAACAGTGACGCATCCAAAACCGGTTGCGCGCTATAGATGGGACTTTGTTTCTCTACGGTCCTGAATCCAAGCCCTGAGCCTCTTCCCCGTAAGATTGTCTTGTGGGATTCCAATGCTTTCATGCGGCAATGCTGTGCCAGGTCCTTCATTTGGTTTTGCGCAGGTGTTTGCAAATCTTCTTCGAACTTTTTCTGAAACTTCCCTAGTCCATGCCTTGTTCAGCCTTGGCTTGGCGCAGCCCTTCTTGGATTCAAACTTTTGAAGCTGTTGGGTTCCTACATCCTTGTTGCTGTCGGCCCCTTTGCTTCCCAATTCTGGCGTCGGGAGTCCAGGGAGGCTAGCCAACATCCACATGGTTTCTGCGCGTCTTGTGCTGAGTTCTGCCTGCGCCTGTGAGCCTTTGCGCTCGGCCTTCCTCATCTTAAGGCAGCTGTCCAGCCAATGGCCTGTTTTTCAGGAACGGGCAAGCCTGTGCCATGGTTTGAGCAAGACCTTGTTGAAGTCTTGTTGCCGGCTCCACGAGAGAACGTAGACCTGACTGGATTTTGTGGAACCCACCTTTGCAGCAGCCGCGGGTGACAGTTCAGCAGCTGTCCATCTTCAGCTTCGCAGACCGACGCCTTGCTTTGCCGACTCTTCCAACTTCAATCTGCTGCATAAACGATGCTACAATTGCATTTTTTTTGAATCTTTTTATCGGATCTCCTTGGCCAAAACATGGCCAAATAGCTTTTGCTTGCAAGTCACACATTTCTCGCACATTTCTGTTTTTTTTAGATCCTTATTTTTTGATCCCCTAGCCGAGAAAATTGTGCATGCTTTTTGAACAGCGGGGGTTTGAGCCAAGGCTAAAGTCCGGAGCTACAAAGAAATCGAGCAGGTTGGGCCGTTGGGTTCACCTCAAGAGACGGGCTTAGCCATTGGGGGAAAGTCTGGAAGGGACGAGAGCTCCCAAAACACCCACGGCTTAGCCATTGGGGTTCCCACGTGAGCCCGGGATTACGACCAGCCGAATGAAGACTCTGGGGATCAACTCATCGGTACTCCAATTTTGGGAAACACCTGAATGAAAAAACCTAGTGTGCCTGTTGGACCAGTTCAGTGTGTTGGTTTTGGGGTGCAGGCAGGCTTTGGGCTGAAGAGGCATCCCTGTCCGAAAGCTGAGTCATTGGCGATTGGGTTGAATCCAAGAGACACATTTTGATTTTCTATTTGGATATGCATTGGGATTTGACCTACTTGAATGCCAACCAAATCCCATCAATTTTCTTGCCAAACTGGCACCAATGTTTAATATCAGATATTGACAAAAACATCTAGATTCCATCATTTCGTTTTCTTACAAACCACATAGTTGAAGTATATCTACTATCTAAGAATGATTCGCTGAACAACCAACGTTTTTCAACCCTGCAAACCGAGGTCTGCCCAGTGGCATCACTGTGAGCCTTCGCGTGCAGCGGAGGGCCGTCGCGGCCGAGGGCGCCCCTAGGCTGTGGTACAGGGGGAGGGGGTTAAGTTGGTTTTGCGGACCCCAAAAACCATTTGGTTCTGTATAAAGAGACATGGGGCCATTTTCATTTGGATAATTTTTGGGTTCCTCCATGACTTACGAAACTCTGATATGGAAAACATGTGAAAACTAATGTGGTACTATGTATAGGCGAAAATATCCTGAAGATACTCCAGGCAAACTGCTGCAAATCGATGTGGGTTTGGTCTTAAAATCATGTGGATATTTTTGGTGGAGCAGTGATGAGAAAGAAGCGGACTTCAGGGCCATCTGCTTTTTGGGACGAACCCAGGGAGCATCGGGTTCAGCACAGTCGGTGGCAAAATGCTGGCCACATGTGGGGCTGTGATAGTTTGAACCCGAGGGACCCGTGAAGATGTTCCCCAAAACACAACAGCTCAGCCATCAGACCTCAATTTGCGATATTGGAACTGTCGACGACTGGAACCAACTTAGAGGATTTGGGGATCCTCACAAAGCAAACTGGTTTACTTTAGGGAGTACACTGACCACAGAATAGAAACTTCACAGAGTTTCTGGGGCAAAATGTATAGCTTCACTTGGAATTTGGGGAATGACTCTACATTTCAGCCAACGAAGGTATAGGACTCCAGAGCACAGCCCAGTTCGCACCTCAACTGAGGCCATGAATCGATTTTCCTGCGCGATGTTGATTGTGAGTCGTGCCCAGTGGATGGGATGCGCTGGATCTGGGAGACACATCTTCTTCTAAGGAATGTGTTTAGGTATCATTTGGGGGTTTCCATAAATGGGGGATCCCCTGGGTGGTTTAGAATGGGAAATTCTATTAAAATTGGATGATTTAGGGGTACCCCTATGTTAGGAAACACCCATTTGGTATCCCTGTTTGAGAAGATTGGGGGAGACCTCTGAGTTTTTTTTTCTCTGACACCGAGAGAGTGTTGAGGGGATCCAGACTTTCTACAGGCAAAAAAGCACATAGATTCCACCACCGGCTGCATGTCCAGAGTTGAAAGGACTACATCCTGCACAAAGAGCTCCCTTGCATCCAGGAGTGAAAGGGACACAGGGGGAATGGGTCATGCTCATCTTGATCTTGAAATTTCCCGATTCTCTCGGAAAGATGGCCTGAATGAGATAAACAGTTGGTGGTAGGTCAGCGGTGGCGGGTCTTGATCTCACCTTGGGTTTTGATTTTCTGTGACTTTCCGTTGGCTCCACATTTTTTAAAAAATGAACATGGGGCATGATTCGAAGTGGTTATTTTAAGAAGGAAAATCATGATAAACCACGGGGTTTTGGGGGATCGCATTTTCAGCCAGCTGCCCTGCATGGCAGTGGCATCGAAAAAACCAACCGCCAGGATAGACAAGCTGCAGGTGGGGGAGCGACCAGGGATTCCCGATGAAAAATGGGGAGCCAAGGGACCAAGAGTGTCCCAAGCACATGATAGCTGCAACATAGGACCTAGATGGACCTAGGAAAAAAGTGTTGGGATGGAGGATGGTTCAGCTTTGATGGAAACCCACTTCGGCAGGTTCGCCTAAGATGGGCAACTGCAGCTTTGTGTGGACACCTAGGGACACCTAGGGATGGGGGCCATGAGAAATCCAACGGTCCCCAATGACTCAGAAATGTGTGGTACTGAAATAAGGTTCCAAAATGGAAGGTTCATTACTTAGATGAGCCACAGAATTAGTTACCTAGTTAGTACATGGCTACTGATTGGGATACAGATAGATATAGATGGATATAGATTTTCTTTTGTGTTGATTATTGGGCTTACCACAGTACTGCACAAGCTTACCCACTTTGGAACTCGCATTTTGAGGCTGGAGCATGGATGGGCCCTGGCCCAGGCCGCGCGACCTGTTGTTTTGCTTTCAGCACTGGGTTTCGATCAATGGATCTGGTTTGCTCGCACGTACCCTCTGGTAAACGTTTACATAACTATGGAAAATCACCATGTTTAATTGGAAAATCAACTATCAATAATTAGCCATTTTCAATAGCTATGTTAAATTACCAGAGGGTATCTTCAATCACACTCTTCAGAAATTACATGCGCATTTGTTCAGCAGATTGTATTTGGCTTGGTTAGGAAGCGGATAGGCTATGTTTCCACTTTGTGGGAATTAGGTCAGCAGGTACTTACTCCTTCCCAAACTATCCGCCGGTTGTGTTCGCTGCGCCTATCAGGTCATCAGAAGGTTGTCCTGGCATCGTACTTCTACGATCGGATGCCGGAGGCTGAGAATGGCCCGGCCTGCTGGAAGGTCCTGACCAGGTTTCTGATTTTCAAAGGTTTTCCATCTTTTTTCATCAGTGATCTTGTCTCTTGATGTTAGTGTTGGCTGCGGTTGGTATGGAAGTCTCCTGAATCCCGTGAATCCTGTGAAAGCTTGCCTTTCCACTTGCTTAATTTTACTTCCGTCGCAAACAGTCCCTAGCTCCGCAACGGCTCAGTACCAAGCAGTACAAATTCACCCAACGAGGCGCGATGTGGGCATGGTGAGCAATTACTCCCAAACCATACGCGCGGCAGTCTTTGCTGAACAAGCAGGTGGGGCCTTGGTTTTTCGGTGGCATGGTGAACAGAAACCAACCAGGGAACCATCCGATGCGATTTGGGCATGACTTCAGTAGTTTTTCTCATTGACGCTTTAGGTTTCTTGGCTCATAATGTCGTGATGGGTAGCGGGAGATCCAGATGCTGGAAGGCTGGAAGCCATGGAAAGACTGCCGAGACATGGGTATGGCTCGACCAAAACATTGGCTGTTTGATGCTGTTTGGAAATGTTTAGAACTCAAAATCACCAAATTTCTGGGTCCCCTGTAGCCCATTTTGAGCCATGGGTCATACCCACATGTCCCCTCAAGTGCTAACTCCTGCTGGCGAGATCGCGCATGCTCTGTGACGGGCTCTGGATTCAATACGTGCGGAACTCCAGTTGCTTCGGGGCGTGTTGAATGGCTTGCTTTCTCCAGTATTGGTGTCTTACAGCAATATCCTAGACCAAGGCCAGCAAGATTTGCGGAACTCTGAACCGCCCAGGTCCATGTTGGAGTTCCCCGGGTTGTCGAAGGATCACCGGTTGGGGAGTTGGGTGATGGAAGGCCGCACGATTTTCCCAAAGGAATTTGAAGCGTTGGTGATCTTTTATGCAAAGTCATTAGGTCATGATTTTGTTGATCTGGGAGTATCCAAGAACTAACGGATATAGTTTTAAGTACGATTGTGAAATGGATATGGGTTCATGATTTTTGACCGTCAAAACGCAATGGCAAAGTGGTACTGTCTCATGTGTATATGTTATTCTTGAAAAAGGTCTTGGTGCTGGTCTTGTCGAGACATCAGATTTTAACACTGCAAAGAACCATGACTGCACAGAACCATGACTGCAAAGAACCATGGCTGCAAAGCACAATGGCTGCAAAGAACAGCCACTGCAAAGAACAATGACTGCAAAGGGCAATGGCTGCAAAGAAACATGACGGCGAGAAAACACTGAGTACAAGAAAGAAATGACTGCAAAGGACAGTCATTGCAAAGGGCATCTTGAGAAGGAAGTCTCACAGGAACTTCAACAACTTGCAGTGTTGGAAGGAGGTCTCGCACGAGGGCGCCGTTTGCAAATCTTCAATTTGTCAGATATTGACGGAAGTCTCGCACGAAAGCTTCGTTTGCGCAACTTCAAGTTGCAGGTTTTGAAGGAAGTCTCGCGCGAAAGCTTTGTTTGCGCAACTTCAACTTGCAGGTTTCGACGGAAGTCTCGCNAGTCTCGCACGAAAGCTTCGTTTTCACATCTTCAGCTTGCAGCTAGATCATGGGGAAAGATGTGCCGCACCACAGACCCGAAGCATTGCCAACCAGTAGCGGTACAAATCCCTGTGTTTTTATAGAGCCTAATTCCAAACTCTATTTCCTTTTCTATTGCCTATTCTATTGCCTATTCCTATTGCCTAATTCCGATTCCCTGTGTTTTGTCAGGTAAAAGGCGCTCAGGCTTTTGCAAAAGGAAAAAAGAAGTAGTTTCTTTTTTTTTCTTTTTGAATGTACGGAATGAGCAGGCCCACTTTGACTGGAAAAACACAGGGAATCGGAATTAGGCAATGGGAATAGGCAATAGAATAGGCAATAGGAAAGGAAATAGAGTTTGGAATTAGGCTCTATGAAAACACAGGGATTTGCGCAATAGAAAATCCAAATCCTTCCGCACGCAATGATATGCTGCTGCTTGTATGCGTGCAAGGCTGCACCCCCATCCCCGGACCGTAGATGGACGATGAAATCAAACCCCTGCT
>BGPT01000078.1:95761-107787 GCA_003297045.1 Symbiodinium sp. clade C Y103
GTGCAAGGCTGCACCCCCATCCCCGGACCGTAGATGGACGATGAAATCAAACCCCTGCTGTATTGTTGTCGCCCCCGCCTCCCCAAATTTCAATGTTGTCTTTGGGTTGCGGGCTTGGGGCTGGTGGACAAAAAAATCAAACCCTGAACGAATAGGAAGCTATCTAGAGATTTGTTCAGCATTGAAATCTGGGGGGTGGGGTTTTGCTTGGTAGACGTTTGTAGGGTTTGATTTTTTTGTCCATGTACTGTAGGATGGGATCAGGTAACTCCCAGTTCACCTCAGTCCCCAACGTGTCTGAGGTATCTCTGAGTATTCAGTCTCAGAGACCACCCTGGAGCAGCTCTTTATCCAATTCGCCAAGGATCAGGTGTGCTACCATTGCTAGCTTTGTTTGACAGTCAACATGACCATTGATGTGTAGAAATAACATTTTATACCCCGGATATCAATATCATCCTTTTCATTTCTAGATGTTGAGTCACCATGTTGTACTTGTGTATAGTTATAGAAACAAAAAAGAACAGGTAAGATAACAACTAAGTATGGAACCTTTGCTTGAAGATGTGCATTTTCACAGCGTATCTCCTGCAACTGGGATTTAAATCTGTCTTGTTTCATGTTTGATCACGTATTCCCATTATCCAATTTGGTTTACCCTCTGGTAAACTAACATAGCTATTGAAAATGGCCATTTATAGTGGATATTCATATTAAAAAAATTGATTTTCCATAGTTATGTTAGTGTACCAGAGGGTACCGCAGATATTTAACAACAAATGGTGCATATCCCCTGCACTGCGAGGTGGAGGAAGGACCAGAGGAGGCTGCAATACAGGTGCGGAGCCCAGCAAAGCCTTGACAAGAGCAGTTTGCAGAAATGACCAGCAAAAGTCATGGAAAGCACAGGGGAAAAAAACGCGTGGAAATGTGGAAGAAAACATAGAAAACTATGGGAAAACTATGGAAATTCTTGGAAAACTGGTTCAAAAATGTACAGTGGTGACAAAATATGGAAAACTCATGTGTGTTTCCACGCGTTTTGTGGAAAATCACGCTTGTGGCAGCACCAACCTCATCAACAAGCGAGTAATCTGTGGATCGTGTACCAGTTTATATATGTGGGTATATGAAGCGATTTTAATCCGGAGATCTTTGTGGGGATGCGTCCGCCCTCTTCCCGAAACCAACTGGTAGGCTCCTCAAGAGTGAAGCACTTAGATTTAGTATGAAAGTGTATATTTGCGATCGTGTGGAATCCTTTGCATATGGCGACTCTTTTCAAAAATTATAGGACCGGATAACCCCACATGTCAACTTCTTCCAGTACACACCAACAGAAGTGTAAAGAGCAGGGGACAACAATAGAAGAGAGGAAAGNCCCCACATGTCAACTTCTTCCAGTACACACCAACAGAAGTGTAAAGAGCAGGGGACAACAATAGAAGAGAGGAAAGGGAAGTGTGCAAAGGTTGTGCAGAATAGAAGTGTGTGCCTGTGCGGATATGTATATGTATGTGTGTGTGTGCGTGTNCCCCAAATTTCAATGTTGTGTTTGGGTTGCGCGCTTGGGGCTGGTGGACAAAAAAATCAAACCCTGAACGAAGAGGAAACTATGTAGAGTTTTGTTCAGCATTGAAATCTGGGGCGTGGGGTTTTACTTGGTAGAGGTTTGTAGGGTTTGATTTTTTTGTCCATCTACTGTAGGATGTCGTGGAGACATCATAGAACACCTCAGGTGCACAGCCACTCGGTCCAAATTGGGTAATTGCAGATGTGATCTCGATGACAAGCTTATTCATTGTTTGGCTGAACGCTGCCCAAACAAGGTCAATCAAAAAACACAAATTATGTTTTGATGATTCATTTGATGTATGAATCATGTATATCTTTGAAACATTTTGGACATGATATACTGTCCATTCGCATCCATTTGTATCATCATATATTATATAGCTAATATATGACTAATGATTGACCATGGTTACCGTCCCCAAAAACGACATAGACGATCATCAGGAGCGTTTGCAATGGCTGTGCTTTGATTTGACCTTCCAGGCGGAGAATTGATGCGAACTCTGGTTTTTTAACGTAGAACCTGGACACATCCGCATTCAAAAAAGGGGTATAAATCATCATAAATCGTAACACAGGGGCCATTTTACATAGCTATGTGAAATAACAGGAGGGTAATTCTATTGCTCTTTCGCTCCTATTTCCCTACTTGTTTCTTTGTGAGAGCAACTTTGCAGATTGTGGGAACCCTTGAACCCAAATTCTCTTTATTTTGGGGCAAACACCATCCAGTTTCTTGTAGTTTGTCACTCAAACCAGTCCATTGATAAATGGCTTGTATTGATAATGATCATTATCACATCCTGTAGCAGTTTCTTGGCTAATCGTTCCATTTCAGAATCTTTCAGACGCGTGGTAGACGCTGGCTGTATCAGTCAGAGCATCTAAGATCATCTCTGAGATCTCAGCTCCATCTCCTGGTGCCTGTGAGGCTCGACTGCTACAAGCCCTGGGCATGGCAGAGAGTCAAGAGTCGGGTCACCTGTGAAAGATAAAAGTTAGCGGCTAGGCAATGGATCTCACAGATTTTGGTGGATTTTTTTTAACACTCCCATGGATCCGAATGGATCGGAATGGGTCCAAATGGATTGAACGGGTTGAAATTCTTGTTTTTGAGCGGGTTCCTGTGGGCATGTCCATTCCCATTCAGCTTCGGGTTGGAGCCTTCCTTGTGCACTAAGGCTGCTGGTGGTGAAAAAGATCCAATACCATTCCTTGAACTTTGAAGCCTCCTGGGCCGGTTGCCCCAGTGGTGCACCGAAACCATTGGTGGTTGATGGTGGAGAATGGGATCTACTAGCTGGTTTGCTGGGGATCGTCAAGCAATTCTTAACCAAGAACACTAATCATCAACCAATACTCATCAACCATTCTTACCCATGTAAGTTCATGTAAGCATTAAAACCAAGCAGGATGATGGACGAAACTGGCTTGCTTCACCCTGCTGCTCAGGCTCTCGGCGTGGCCATCGGCCAACTCAACAAATGAGAGTTGCAACTTCCGTGGGAGTTTCAAAGTGGCCGATATGGTGATTTTATGGGGATAACCAGGATCATCATAGGATAATCATGGGAAATTTGCCACCAACAATATGTTTTGGGGGGGTTTCTGAAAATAGGTGACCCCAAGTTATTAGCAAACAGTTGTCATTCTATGTCAGTTTGAATTTGGAGACCAATGGTGAAGGGGAGTACCTTAGTTTTCAGAAACACCCAGATTAGCCAGGATTGGTTGAAAAGACTAGCGGCTGTATGAGGCCACCCTTTCAATGGAATATTTTTCGATCCTGTGGATTCATCCACTGATTCATCCGTGAAAAACCAGAGGGCCAAAGTGCCAGCTGCAAACACTGAGGGATCAAAGTTTGCCGCAAAAATCTGGCTACTCTGACTGGAGGATGACCAGCGTTTAGATGCCCACCCTGAAGCTGCACAAGAGTCCAGTTTCAACCGCCGGATCAACCAGGCTGAGTTTGTGGTTACGGGCATGGAGGTACGATCGTGTAGGGCAAATGGCGCACAAAAAAAGGTGGATGATATCAATTATATCATGAAGGACGAGCCGGAGTTAGGGTTTGGTCTAAATCTCCCCCCCTCCCCCCTTAAGGAGGGCTTATTGGCTTCCCCAGAGAAGTTGGTGCTGCTTGTTTTGTCCAGCAGTAGAGCCCCAGCGCCCTTCCTCTGTAGCGATGGCGAAGAGTGACCTCAGTGACCTTGGAAAATCCATCGAATTGGCCGTATCGGAAGTGCAAAAGCAGCAAGCAGAATCCTTAGACTCTTGGCTGATGGAAGAGCCTGGATTCCTGGATGATTTCCAAATCCAATGGTAGCACCGAATATTTTCCCAGTCCAAATTTCGATCAAGAAAGGGAATGCAACCACACTATCCCTGAATTTCCGACCTTCATCTTTTCATATTTCTCATTGTCTATCATCTATCTGCAGCTTACCCCAGAGCATAAAGACCCTCTTGGGATGCGATTTCGAGGCCAGAATGGAGGCGCTGCGGAAGCAACACCTCGACTGGGAGTCTGCCGTGAAGTCGATGCTGCAGCACATCTGTGTCACCTTGAGCGAGGCAGTGGAGAAATCTGAGCCCGTTTTCACCGAGGACGTGGAGAAATCTGAGCCCGTTGAGGCCGGGTCAAAGAACGAGCTTCGCCATGTAAACGCAAGGTGAATCATAGCCCACCCACGAAACATGGGGATTTAAGCAACGTTGAGATGAGGGTGTAATGGGGATATGAATTGGGATGTACAATGAGATATAGAACCACAAGTTGTGGAGAATGGATGTCTCTGATATTGCAGTCTACCACCATTTATGGCCATTTCTAATCAGGAAAATGAGGCTCCAAACCATCAAATTTGGGGCTGGCCCCTATCTTCAGACAAACCAATGTATTTACAATTTTACATGTACTGTATTTGCCACATTTTATTTGGGAGGTACTACTTCTATACAGTTGGACTTTTCACCACTGGTTTCTCATGAACAAGTTGACCAACAATTTGGACGATTTTGTGGTTCCCCATGTTCAGAAACCACCACACATACTAAACATGTTCGGATTCTGCGGAATTTACCATGACCTTAATGGTCAGTGTTCAAAGGACGTTTATATAGACGAGAAACTTTGGAGTTGAGGACCAATTGCAATGGTCAGTTGCTGCACTCAGCAAGGCCCTTACGATTCAGAAAGTCAACACAGAGCTAGTCAATCCAATAGCTACCCAGGATATGGATAGATTAGATTAGATGAGATTCGATTAGACTAGATTAGTTTAGATTAAAATGGATTGGATTGGATTCGATTCGATTAGATAAGATATAGATAGAAAGTCAGAGATAGAAAGTCAGATAGTCAGATAAAGTATCAAAACAATTCGATGGCTAAATGTCTAGCAAGATAGCAAGATCAAGACTGAAATATTTGATTGAATATGAACATATATAATCTATGTATATATATATATATGTATACATAAATATATGTATATAGGTATATATTATACACAGACTCCCTTTCTTGCCTCCCAAGCGGGCCAGGGGATTGAGCAGCACATGATCCACATTTTCCCCCAAACAGTGTGTCCACACTGAGGGGTTCTTGCGGTAGGTGTAAAAGGCCGGGGTTAGATCAGGGTTCGCGCTGTGGCCCCCGGTGTTTGTTTGCGCAGGCTCGCACAAGAGTTCCCTTGTGAGATGTCCACGTGCATTTCGAATGCGCAGGCTCGCACAAGATGAGCGGCGCGGTTTTGTCTCTTCCAAAGGTGTTGTTTTACCGGCGTGCCGTGCTCGTTTGAAAGGGTCGAAAGTCTCGTTGTGTGAAACTGTCGTCATTCTTGATCCGGGATATGATGATGATTCTGAGTGGCAGGTGCAGCACTTCGGATGCCTCGGGCTCATCTTTCGTGGCAGGCGCAATACCTTATAGACCTCAGTAAAAGAGTGTTCAAAACCAAGGTAAAACGCTTTTCGGATTTTCAATGTATTTGGTGGAAATCTGACATGTGTTCGCGCAACCCTCTCGTGACTTTGTCCGTGTCGGATCGCTCGCAGTGTGGCGCGGTGCAACTTTGGACATTGGGCAACCCTCTTGGCACTTTGTGCTTGTCAGATCGCTCTCGTTGTGGCGCGGTGCTCATTTTAGCTGCTGTTCACAGATCCTGGCAAAGAGACCGCATGAGTTCTCTGGAAAATCCTTCTATGACGATCTTGCAAGTGTTTCACGGTGCGCTCCTTTAGTTTAGGTTCTTACATGAAGATCTTGGCCAAGGTCTTGTAGAGGTCCTTGTGAGCAGATCTTGTGCAGATCCTGATGAAGCCCTCGAAGAGGTCATTGCATGATCTTGTCCAGGTCCTTGCGAGGAGAGATCCTCAAAAAATCCTCTCCAAGAGGTTCTTGCATGAAGATTTTGAAGATGACCTGTATTAGAGGTGCTTGTATGAAAGCTCCTGTGGGATGATCTTAAAGGAGCTTCTTGTATAAAGGTCTCGTAAGAGCCTCTTCGTAGCAGGTCCTTGTATGACGACCTTGCGAGATTCTTTTAGACGTCTTCGTATGAAGCTCTTGATCAAGATCTCGCAGAGGTCCTCAAGGGAAGATCTTGTAGAGATCCGGTGGAAATCCTTAAGAGGTCCTTGCATGCAGATTCTCCAGGTGCTCTGTATTACAGGTGCTTGAATGAAATTTCTTCTATCTTGTAGCCTGCTGGTGTGAGGTCCTGGTATGAGGTCCTGGTCAGTGGAAATAGCAGTGCCTTTTGTGACAAAACAAGTTCCTGCTGCCGCAGTTCCGATATTGTGCAACCTGATCTAGCGCTGTTTCCCGACCTACTGTTGCATCTTCTAGATTGATTTTTTAACCCCCTACGTAATGTTTGTTGAATTTCCCCCGTCGGACAAGATTCATCGTTTCCGGTTTTGTGCGGATTCTATTTGCAAACTCTCGCAAACATCACACATATGTACAGCCAGGTAGCCAGATAGATATAGCGATGTTGCCACAATCAGCCCTTCTTTTCAACCACGGACGTCAAAAAAATGTCCGCCAGTTGAAGCGGGGGAATTCTACAGTGAGCCAACGGTCATCACGCTTCGCCGGCGCGCTGGAACTGCAGAAACTGCGAAACTCAAGGATCGGCACGGCAAACAGTGCGACTGCTGCGTTCAAGGCTGCACAGAAGGACATCATGGGATGACTATGGGATGGGACATGTAGTGTAAATGTATGTTAATGTGAAGGCAAGTGTTTGATCCATGTTTTGGACCTTCTTATGTAGTGTTGTTGTTTTTGATTCAGATGTCACCTCAAGATGGTTTGTTCCCAAGCAAAAATGGTGTCAACACCCCATTTTATGGCCATTCTTATGAGTGCCATGTTTATTCGCAACCAGGGGATTCGCGGGGTGTCTCATTTTTGGGTTTCAAGTATCACTTTAAGTTGCTTGTATGTTGGCAAAAGTAAGAAAAGGTGACGCTTAAAGCTGAGGTTGCACACATTGAAATCTATGATTCACCATGGTTTGAGGTATGATTACATACTGCATGTCAGAATCTCTGACTGGAGCAGGGTCTGACTGCATGGTCTTTAGATTTTTGGAGCAAGATCCACTCCTGGGATGGCTAAGCGACAGGGGATTGGGGCTGTCCTTGCCTCAATGTCAATCACAGCGCCTTAACATGGTTGTTGGATGATGTTGGGAGTGATTCCCTGAATGGTTGGGCGACATTCAAATCTCACATGTCACCAGCCGTGACGGACCGTGCCTGAATGAAATTGATGGAATTGATGTGCTAAATGAGGGAGGTGCAAAGGCGCTGGGGAGAAACACGAATCAATCAATTGGTTTTGGAAGATGTGAGGTTTGAGGGATGATGGGATGATGTGTGATGATGCCGAAATGATTCAGAGGATGTATGGTTTTCATAGTATAGATTCATTAGGATTCTTGTGATCCTGGATGTCGTGTTGTCCATCTTCATCATTTTACCATAGGCTAGCCCCAGGAAGCAACTCCAAGTGATAAAGAAGAATGTTTGCGACTAATCCTTGCGACCTCTGCAGCATCCCTTGTTGAAATGGCCATCAATTGGGGGGGTATTCGCCATTCTCAGAGGCACCCCTGTCCCCCATCTTTTGGGATGCCACTGGACATGATCTTTCGCCAGGACTCTACGATACCGGAGGTGATGGCCATTGCGTCTTCCAGCCCAACGGGAGCCACCGCGCGCGAGGGCATGCGGAGGGTCAGAACTCGCAGCTCGGAGAATTCCCGGATGCTGCTGGATGGATCTTTTAGCCACACACACAAAGATGATTTTCTTTTTTTCCGGTGTTTTTTCATCTTTTCATGTTGTTTTTTGATTTACCACAAACATGACCCACACAAACTGCAACTGAGCACGGGATCTTGAGACCCAAGGCTGGAAGAGATTTTGTCTCACCCCACCGGCTCTCAGAGCTCTCGCAGTAATCGGATTCAAGGAGTGCTGGCGTGGATCGTCGAGTCCACGGTCTTTGAATGTTTGACAGGCAGATGGCGGTGGGATAGTCGCTTTGGGATTGGAAGCACACCTATCATAGCTGATCATCATATGTATACATATATATATACACATACAGTACAATACCATACCATACCATACCATAACATAACATGACATGACATAACATACCATACATGCACATACAATATATATATATATAATATATATCTAAATTATATATACAACACGCACACACACACATACATATATACATATACACATATATATATATATATATATAATATAACATGCATTGTAATGTATGTTTACAGTATCTCTTGAAGAAACACTGGGGTCATTTGCAATTCTGAATTAAAGTAAGCCCCAAAAAGATAGACCGTCATTTGCTACTATTTTCGACATGTGATTTGCACCAATTGTTCTGCCCATTTTGAGACATACCTTTACATACATACCACATGAACAGTTGGCTGAACAAAATCTCACTATATGCCAGGATGCACATACGATTAAATCACAGGTTCTGTTTCATTTGCAATGTTTGTTGCTTCAATCTCCATTGGCTCCCACGTTTATATCGCATGATCATTGGGTTGGTTCACGGGAACAATTACAGTGAAATCCCTATATGTATATATATATATATTTGACGGTCAAAACCATGGTTTCCGGTTGAGATTTTCCCATGAACATCCTCCGGGGCCTTGCAGGTTTTGTCATCCTCTTAAATCTGATCCTGATTGGTGCTGAAGCTGAGATGAAGGTCACGGGCCAGGTTACAGCCTGGGCGGAACACATTGAGCACCTGGGCAGCGCACTTGGTATATATATATACATATACGTATACATATGTATATATATATATATATACATATGTACATATATACACACATATGTATATATATATATATATGTACATATGTACACACACACATATACATATATATATATATATATGCACATATGTACACATATATATATATATTATATGTATATGTATATGTACATATGTATATATATATATACACAGGAGGGTTTATAAATGGGGATCCCCTAAAATGGATGGTTTATAATGGACAATCCTATTAACATGTATGATTTTGGGAAACCTCCATATGATCATCCTGAGGTAGATAGAAATTTGAATTTTCAACAATATTTCCATTTTGATGATTTGGTTTGACATTTCCAAATTCCCTCTACTCCAGGACTGTATGTATATATGTATATGGTATATATCTATATATATATATATATATGCCATCCCCCAAAGTCCACCAAATATATTGGGAAATTGTTCAGTTTATGTTCCGGTGAAGGTTGGGGTGTCCTCTCCCTCTGAAGATGTATGTTTACATGTATGTATACATTATCGCCAGTTCTTCATTGATTCTTGGCTTCCTTCGGTCTTTACATTTTCCATCACCAATGGACGCTTTTCTCGCCTTATATGCATATATAACATACATACACATATACATTGCGTGATCAAATCAATGAGGATGGGCCTGAGAGCCAGCATCATTCAGGCACTTTTTCTTGGCAGTTTACACAATTGAGCTCCTCATGCGTTTCGCCGTCGGTAGTTGGCCTTTGTTCCGCAGTGGCTGCTGGGATTTATGGAGGGAGGGTCCCAACTTGAGGCTTTCTCAAAAAAAGGGGATCCTAAATCAAGCACCAAATCGGCTCTAATCTTGCTACTGAAGTCATACTTTTTGGATTGTTTTGAGGGTCCTGAAGTTTGAGAAACACCGAACGTAGACACAAGTTCTAACTAGAAATGGTACTCCCATGTAGCGATAAGCTGGCTTGTTTACAGAAATTAAATATGTGATTTAAGATTAAACTGTTGCGGCCTGAAAGACTTTTATACCCGAAACAGCCATAGAGAAGCCTCCCTAATTCATCCCATGGCCAAGCAATATTATTGCCACTAAAGTCGACACATCTTGGGGTAGATCTACAAGTTTTGGACACATCCATTGATTCTTCTGATAACCAAATCATATTGTTGGTTCTGTCCCCAAATGTTTTTTTCCTATTTTGTACTCACAGGGTATGATTCTTGTTTGCAACACCCATTATATTTGATTAATAAATCCCAATTTCACACATACATTTCACTGTTTATATTCCAACAATATCCCCAACTTATAACCCATGGCTTGTTTCTTCGTTTCAGAAACCCTGGTTGAGGCTGGTTCCTGCTGGATTTCTTTCTGGTGTGTCTGGGTCTCCTGGCATTGGTGGTGATACCCAGCATCGAAACGGGAGCACAAGAAGGCTTTGAGCAGGTCTTGATCGTAACTTGGTGATTTTTTTGGGGCCCTGGTCTCCTTAGGTCTGAGAATGGGGTGTATTCCCCCAACAAATTGGTCATTTTGGTGGGGCAAAAATGGTCACAGTCATTCAGCATCCAATTTCTGCGTCCCAATTTGAGGATTGGGTTTTGGGGATAGACCGTGCTGATGTTCCCTCTGATTTTCACCATCCATGTCACAACATAACCATGTGACATTCCATTTTCACATGTGGCTGTATCTACAGCTGCCCAGAAGAAAAGGTGTGGGGAGGAGCGTCAGGTGGTGCACAAATCGAGAAGTGTAACATCAAAGGGCTGATCCTCTCATACCTACATCCAGTTTGGAGTAGGTTATGAGCCCAAAGTGACCTACTGGGCATGGAATTTCAAAGACTAAGAAGGGCAACTAAAGAGGAATTGGAACAAGGAGAGCGTGAGATAGAAGCAGCTGATAAGAGGATGAAAGCAGAGGCAGAAGCTAGAGGTGAGAAACAGTTGGAGGATGTAGGGCAAGGTGATAGAAAGGAGGGTTCTGAGTTGGTAAGTGCATCAGTAGCTGATGGGACTGGAGAAGTTTCCAAAGGAAGTCCAGTTTCAAACGGTCCAAAAGGTGCCTCAACAGGATCTGAAGGTTTGAAGCCNTGATGGGACTGGAGAAGTTTCCAAAGGAAGTCCAGTTTCAAACGGTCCAAAAGGTGCCTCAACAGGATCTGAAGGTTTGAAGCCGCCCACACATCCACCTCCTGATCCACCCAGGATGTCTCCTCAGGAGTTCAACACACCTGGACTTAGGACTCACTCAGGAACCGCTGAGAAATCTTCGAAGTCGGCATCAAAAGAGGTTTTTGGATCTCGAGAGGTGCAGAACTCGGAGGTGAAGCGTGAAGATGCGAGCTTTGTGTCCCAGGGTGGTGGCAACGAATCGTTTGGTCGAAGTGAAGTTTCCACTCCGGCACCGCCTTTGTTTTCTCAGGAGCAGCTTCAACAAATGGCAGCTCTTCAAAACCAAGCGCCTTGGCTGTATGCTCAACCTCAGTCAGTCTTCACTCCATTTGCCACTCGACCTGCCTTTTTGAGCCAAGAGGAAGGTAGGTTTGCAAGGGATGTTCAAGATCAAGAGAGAGATAGGCTGTTGGAGAGTTTGAAGGAGCAACAGTTGAGAGATCAGAGAGAGAGAGATGAAATGCGAGGGTTGTTGGAAAAGTTGGCAAAAGAGAACATAGCTTTGAAAGCGACTGTTCAGTCTCTTCGCACTTCAGCAGAAGGAGGAGAACCAAAGTTTTCCACACCCGATGAGGCTGCAGACCCCCAAAAGGATGCTGCAGACCCCCGTGGATCTAAGGTGAAGCCGCAAAGTTTCAAGGAGGCTGCAGACCACCGCTGCAGACCCCCATTCCGCCCGAGGAGTTTCAAAGGAGGCTGCAGACCCCCTGAAGGTTCCTGTGAACTTTTCCACTGGGATGCCGAACGAAGATGATCTGTTCCCGTGGAGGAAAAAGGAGGCTGCAGACCCCCAAAGCCAGAAGGAAGGTGAAAACGAGTCAAGGAGAGCTGATTCTGGGCATCAACAACAAGGACCAGATTCTCAGTTCACCCAAAAGTCACTGGAGTTTATGAGCCTTATGGTGGAGTCCAT
>BGPT01000078.1:113976-137748 GCA_003297045.1 Symbiodinium sp. clade C Y103
CGGGACGAGGTGAGAGGGCCCGTCCAGCCGGGTGAGTTGGGGTTGGTTGGAGGAGAACCAGTCCGCCTCCCTGGCCCCGAGGTCGATGACAACAGTTCCGACTGGACCAGAAAATCAGGGCCTGCAAGGCCAAATAGAAAATGCCCTTCGAGATATAGCTCAAGAAGAAGCCGAACTCTGGCGACAGATTCGCCTGACTCCGCTACCACCTGTTTTGATTGAACAGGTTGAAGAAGATCCAAACGAAGGTCTAGGATTCAATGTCTTGAGAACACGCTATGGGCGAGTGTATCATAGCTCTTTAACATGTCGTCATCTCCAAGGAGCTCGTGTTTCGCTGCCGCAAGAGTACAAATGGTGTCAAACATGCCGTGGCGTAGCTCTGCGAACGAGGGGACGACCTATTCCAGGAACACCTCTGTATTTGTCTGTTTCCGGAGAAGCAGCCCATACTGATGAGCGGTGCCCCTGGATCAATGACCCGAATCCAACACCATTTTGTCTTACATGCCGTGATCGAGAAGGGGTAGCCTGAGTCGGAAATTGAAAGGCCCTATCGAGCCTTCAATGGGGGAGTGCTGATGTTCCCTCTGATTTTCACCATCCATGTCACAACATAACCATGTGACATTCCATTTTCACATGTGGCTGTATCTACAGCTGCCCCTTTACAGGTGTGGGGAGGAGCGTCAGGTGGTGCACAAATCGAGAAGTGTAACATCAAAGGGCTGATCCTCTCATACCTACATCCAGTTTGGAGTAGACCGAAACTACAGAATACAAATTTCACCACGAAAAAAGGGGATATCATGGGATATATTAACCGACAATATACGATATTTGAGGGAATGAACCATCCAGAACTACCAGCTATTTTGGTGGTTTCACTACAAGGCCAGGGTGAACTGACTCATAGCCATGGGGTGGGGGTTAGGGTGACTTGGCCATGGCGGCCCATGGCCTTGAAGGGAACCCTTATTTTTCATGCAGAAAATAGTGATAAGTATTGATCAGTGCATTTCTAAAATAGTGGTACGCCATATATTATTCTATCTAAAAAAAATTGGAGTTGCTACAATAAACTATCCATTTTTTGAAAGAATAAACCTAACTTTGAGCCATTTAGCTGTGCTGGGGCTTGCTTTTGTATATTTTTCCCGGGGCGGGTTCCCAATGTGCAGATTCCCAACCTCCAAATTGTTTCCGGATTACCAAGTGCCTGAAGATGCCAAAGGTTCAAGGAACTGTGATGGAGTGAGTTATATGATATATTGTTGGAATTCTTGTTTATTTTCCCATGATATCCCTATAATATATTCCCATATACATGACAGATATGGTGCTATATATCTACGTATCACCAAACAATCCCCACATCCATTATCTACCCCGAGCTACCCCGATATCTATCCCATTGATGTTGCGCCGCCATTGAATTGAAACCAAACTCTAGAAATATATCCAATCCTAAAATCCCATATTAAATCACCATTTTCAGTTCCCATACAAAGCACCATCAAAATCTGTCAAAATCTGCATCGCACCAGAGATCTGTAGAGATCCCACCGCCGGCTCCAGGTACGAGGTCTTCGATTGCTGCGCCTGGCGCGTGTGCTCCGTATGGTGCACAGGTTCAAGGTGATACGGCGGGGGAAAAAAAGCAAAGAAGTGTAGCTGTAGGTGATACCTAGGATATTAGCCACCCCAAAACTTGGGATGTGGGATTTCATATGGTTGAATGAGATTTTAATGGAATTTACTGGGATATATGATGAATATTACCTTCTGTAAATTCAACATAGCTATGGAAAATTACCAGTTTTAACAGGTCAAACGTCCACAAATGGATCATTTTCTATAGCTATGTTGAATTGCCGGAAATTATGTGGTGGTATAATATATGTCATATCATAGATATTACTTAGATGTGCTATCACAGATAATCGTAGATCATGGATACGAGACTTGACATATATGTATGAGTGTTCACATATGTATACATATATAAATATATACACACAGTATGTATATATATATATATACATACATGTAAGCAAAGATACGCTCGACTTAGAGGGGGATCTAACCGTTCCGCCTGCACACTTGGTGAGCCCTCCCTGGCTGTGGTATTTTGTGCATCTTCATCATGATGCATATTTCATTGACATGTCGAACTTGGCTGGACATGTTGCTTTTATCCATTTGTGCTGTACTTGATTTCATGCTTTCCTGGGAATAACATATTGACAAGTTTTTTCACGACCCACAAGGGTCTGAAGGAGTAGTGTATGTGCAAAGCCTTGGAAGTACGGTGTTTTCCCAGAATGCTTGTGTTGTTTGCGTGCGTACTCTTTTGCAGAGAATGTCCCAGTATTTTTGCCTGTGACAACGTTTTTCCACGTGTTGCCAGTCGCGCATTTCTTGGATTATATTATATCTCAGTGCGACGAAATCAGAAGGAACGCCCTCAAATCTCATTTTTTACATCGTGCCTGGCATGTTGGTATGCATGTCTCTTGAGAAAATCACATGATGTTGCATGTGGCCTTTTTTTAAGCTTTCCACAGTCCTTGATAAAGAACTGGTACCCAACCCCAGACTCCACCGGGGCTGGATACATAGCCATCAGTAGGTTTTCCCAACACGCAATTTTTGTGTGGTGATGCAAACAATATGGAAATCTGAACCAATCGATCTAACAAATATGGAAGTCTGAACCAATTGAAGCAACAGTGTTTTCCGTCTTTTTAACGACTTCCCCATTCAACTTGGTGACCTATCTTCTTTCAACAAGAATCTATTGATTGTGCACCAATTTTCACAGCTTTATGCGGGTAATAGCCCTGGACTAGGTGGTTTGGCGCCTTGTTTCTGGCTTGTTGAGCGCTTGGGATACTATGGTCTCCACTACTGGCTTGATCATGCTGCTTGGTAAATCTTCTGGAAGAATCCCATCAGAAATGGTGGTTAAAGCCATGAAAAATGGGAGTTTCATGTAGTTTATACAATCATTAAAGATTGGGATTGAGCCATCTTAGCCAAAACTAGATTCATCAGCCCCAATTTTGGGGAAGCCCAAATCAATCGTGGACACAATACTATATAAAGAGGGGTATTTAGTATTGGGGATTTAGTATTAGGGGAAGAATTGCCACAACTAAGTCCAGTAGAAAGGCCACAAACTTTAACGCCCTAGTGTCCGTGTCCATGTTGCGTCCGAAGGGCGTACAACTGAACGAAACTCCAAAGACCATGATTGTAGATGAAACCTGAAAACATCTATGGGATTCAACCCAAAGATAACTTGAGAGACTCAAAACCGCATGTCCAAATATATGACATATATATATATACATACACATGTGATGACATATATATATATATACATATGCACGTCAGACTATTCCACTACACATCTCAGAGCAACTGTCAGTAATTAGTGTGTTTGAATATGTGTGTATATGTGTATACATAATATAGATGTCAGATTGCGGCAGTACATATCTCAGAATATACGTCAGATACATAGTCAGAATATATGTCAGTACATATGCCTGTGTCAGAGTAGTATGCCAGTATACATGCAGTCACTACAATTCAGACTCTAGTTACGCTGACATGTAATAAATTGCACTGACTTGCAAGCCCTTTTCTACGCAATCCAGGTAAAACACCACATGTCTCGGACAGGAGTTGTTTCAATCCTCAAGTCTTCTGGAAACATTATCGTTGAGATTACATGGGAGATGCCAGAATTTAGAAACCCAGATGTAATGAGACCTTCTTTGGGATTCTTTCAACTATCGTTCCAAAGCTTGACCGTGCTTTAGTATCTTTACAGTACTTGAATCTGTAGAAGAGTATAGCTGAGATGGGGATATCACCAACTAAGAATGATTATCATGGGGATTCACCGACTGTATACAATTGGGGGTTAAACCTGATGGATATATATATATATATAATATAAGCTTTCGTTCATTCCCATGGAAACTAAGGGCCTTTTCGATCACAGCCCTTCCTGTTGGGTCACCTTGCTGGTGAGTCCCTCGATGTGAACCTCTCAGGATTTGGCTCTACATCTTTGGTTGTGTTGCTTTAGAGTTTATAACCACTGACGCGGAGCTTTTGGCTGACTCCGCGACGGCCTCCATCGTCAAAGAAAACTTTGGAAGCCTTCCGAAAGCGACTCTGACATTGCTTCAGGCTGGGTCAAAATCTATGGCATTGCTAAACAGCTCGACCTTGACTGACTCGTTTGGTTGGCTCCACAACCTTCCATTTTGATCCATTAAAATCCATCTCAAACGTAGCTCCCCCCTGTCCCATGGTCCTCAAGCGAACTAGTTTGGACATCTGTAAAATTGCGACAATCTTTTTGACGCTGGCGCCCAAAGCCGCAGTTCGTGACAATGGATGCGATTGCGAATGTGTACTACCCGTTGGTCATGGCGAAACCTGTGCTCATTATCTACTTTCTTCCCCTGTTGATGTGCCTTGCAAGCATTGCCACCTGAACATTGCCTGCAACGGACGAAACCAGTGCTTCGGTCGAGGGTGAAATGGCCTGGAAATCCGTGTCCAAAGGGCGGCCTTTCGTCAGACTGGCCTGGCTCAGGTTTTTGTCAATTGGCCTGATGAACTTGGTGACGGCTGTACTTGCTCAGCCCTTAATGATCGGAAGAAAGGGGTGCAAGCCTTCAGGCCATTTCCATTTCGAGAAATTGAATTCTTTGTTGGTTTCAGCAAAACATGGACATACCAAGATCGCCATGAACTGCCCAGGTTACCATGTTTCACCTGTAAATCTGCTTGGGTCATGCATACCCTCAAGAGATCCCTGGGGCACCTTCTACCACTGGATTCCAAATCGATGTACTTTCGATTTTTGATTTTGCATGCTCAAGCACCGCTTCCCACTTACTTCTCATTAAAAAAAGGATCATTCAGAACGCAGCGACTGGCGTTCAGCGGGCCAGATGGTCTAAGGTTGAACACGCTCTTCAACACGCCTCGCAAGAAGCGGAGCATGCACGTCTAAATCAGAAGCAACGGAGTCTAGACTGAATTTTTCTTTGAAAGTCTTGTTCGCAAATTGGGCAACCCCAATCCAGCAGGGCCTTTGCTTTGAAGAACTAGGCTGTTGACAACCTGGTGGTTGAGCCGCCTCCCATTCTTTCCACACTTGGCTTAGGATCAAAGAGACGCTGCCTGATCTGCTCCAGGTGCGAAACTGAGTCAAGAATTTTGGACCCCTACTGATTGGAAACAGCAGTTGTTAGGTTTTGACCAACACTTTGTCAATGTCAAGCAAGAATCAATGTGGTTGACAGAGCTAGGCCTGGCGGCATGATTTGATCATGGCAGTGATCGTTGGGAGTTTGGCTAGCCGAGATTTACTCCCAACGGGCATCAAAGAATTGGGAACATGGCTTTGTCTGAAAATAGGATAGCCCAAATTTTCATGCGTAGTCATGCTTTTCCCAATGAAAAAACGAGCATTTTATGGGTACCCCTTGGATGCGGCGCACAGTTTGCATTTTTGATGTCTCTGAACCCGGCTGGGACCGGGAAAGAAAGCACGAAAGCAGGGCATTCGACGGCAAAATATAACATCAATATTGTATAACATATTCCCACAATTATATATATACACACTATATAGATATATTATATATATATACACACGTATATATATATATAAATATAAATATATATATATATATAAATATAAATATATATATAAATATAAATATATATATATATATATATATAAAAATATATATATAAATATATATATATATATATATTGTAGTCCCCAAAAAGATGGAAAAGTCATTCAGTACCAAAATAGTAAATAGGGATTTACTTTTCTATCTTTTTTGGGATGACTAGAATCCAATATAAACCCATAAAATCACCAATACTTGTTCCCATCTAATAACCCCAATAAATAATCCCAATAAATAGTCCCAATCATTTCCCCAAGAACGCGAATAAGTGAGCCCACAGACATTCCCATGTAGTCCTTCATACTTCAGCATTTTCCCTTGGATTACGATGACATGCCCATTGATACAAGCCCTGACATACATAATCCCATATAATATGCCTCAATAACCCAAGAGTTCCCACAATATCCTCAATACAAGATACCAAATCTATCTGCGAGTAATTCCCCGAATGACTCCCGACATCTAAGAACCCATCCCCACACATTCCCCAAGAACATTCCCCCAACGAACATTTTAAGACAACATTCCCCCAACAATATTCCCGTTGAGGGAACAAGCACCAAATCCCTTCAGGTCTTTCAAGGCTTGGACGCCGACGGAAGCGGCGCGTTGACCCGACAGGAGCTTGCGGACGTGCCGGCGCCTGGGCTTCATCATAGCACCAAAACGGCCCAATTTTCATGGGGAGAATGAGGTTTTAAGGCAAGGCTTTTGGGGGGAATCGATTTTTAGACAAACCTCGGAATGGGTCGGAACTTATGGTTCGTGTTTCATTTGCCAGCTATCTTAACCAGGGTACCAAGGTTTCAGTCCATGGCCATGTCTCATAATGTTTTTATTTTCGACAAAACGCAATTTTGACATGTTCTAATCAACAACAATGAGATGATCGCGGCAATTTGCACCCAAACACAAGATATAATTGTAAGATGATAGGACCTATCTGATAGGATTATGGATAATTATAGGGATTTAATCTACCCCAAAATGGCATCAATCAGACATTTATGGGCAAAAACTAGCCATGTTGTGGGAACATGTTGGGGAAATTTGCAGTGGGATACAACCAGCAATGTGGTTTAGGTTTGTCTGAATCTGGATTACCCACAAATGGCAAAATCATGATCAACATGATCAACTGTCAGTTTTTTGGGCACCCAATGAAACATAGGATTTTGCGGACATTGTCGGTGGCTGCTGTAGCTTCATTTGCAACAACTATGAGATTAGATGGGGTTGTTTCTCTTAAAAGACCACCACCAAATCCATTGATCAATCATAATTTTCTCCATTACTGTATATAAAATTGTCATTTGGGGGGTATACCCCATTTTCAGATACATCCACATGTCGCAAAGGGACACCTTGCTTGTGCTGATGATCAGTTGTGTGTGGTTTCCACATCGGCAGCGTTCTTTGGCGTCGGCTTTACTCCACTGCAATCCATTCCGTGGATACGCGTGTCAAGACATTCCCCATAGAATTTTTCCAGGCTTGAGGATTTCAAGCTCTCTCATATTGGGGCGGAAGTCCTATCCAAATGCAAAGATCCACCGTTGGGCTCAAAAACATATCCTTATATAATCTTGTATAGATCGATATCAGCTGATACAATGCTATATCACACACCAAGTTGGGGTTCTGCGAGTTCTACGCAGTCAGGGTTGTTTGGTTGGTAAAATCTCCCTACATTTTTTTCGACATTTCTGTGCCGAGATTTCGGTGCTACCGCCCAACGTCCTTGAGAATGTTTCGGTGGACAGCATCCTGACATGACTCCGGTTGGCTGGTGTGGAAGGAGACCAAATGATGTGGGACTCCGTGGGAATGTCTGCGATTGGCCGGGTCTCAATGATTCCTATTCGTTGGAAATTTATATTGAGTAACCTAAATCAGGTGTGTTTTGAGGAACCAAAGACCAATCCACCAACACGCAGCTGGGCAATGCGGCGCTTGAAACCCAAGGACCCCTCTGTTTCCATGCGGCACCTGGCATTAGCCAACGGCCTGAGGTATGGAAGACCTCTTTGAAATGTTGGACGTTGATGGCGGCGGCACGTTAACCCAAGATGAATTCTTGGAAGGTGGTTTGGCTGTCACCTTGCATCAACTTTGCACCACTGCTTTGGATTTTCCCCAAAAGCATCTTTGATGCTTGGGTTCTTGTTTAGCTTGCTGACCGCGTGGGGAGCGAGCATGGATTGATTGACGGAGAGTTTGGACGGAAGGGAATGGGTGGAAATGAGTGTGGATGGCGTGGAAATAAATGGAAGAAAATGGGTGGAAAGAGTGGTCATTATGGATGGAAGGAAATGGGGAAAAGTGGCTTGTGAGACTCGCTGGTGGGCATGAGCGAGGGTGAAAGGACGGAGAGTGCGGACAAGAGGGAACGGGAGAAAATAAGTTAGGAGATGTTAGGAGTACTTGCGTTCATGACCTCAGATTCTAAAAGTTGGTGGCAAGGGGAGGAAGGGAGGTCCCACCAACCATCAATGTAACGCCATTGTGGCAGTATTCTGACTTGTTGCTTGGCATGTGGACAATGCACAATTTTGGAGAAATAGCATGAGCAGCAAGACAGGGCTTTGTATGGAAATTGAACAGTTGGGATGTTTGAATCTGGTTTGACAGCTGTCGTTTTGCTTTTGTGTTTTGCTTTTGGGTTCTCTTCCCCCCTGTTTTCAAGATATGTGCTGGTTGTACACAGCTCACAACGTTGGGACTCGTTTGGGGCAAGTGGTTGCTGGAATCTATTGGGCCTGTGAATCCACAAGTGCAGAGGGACACAGCGACATGGCAGTGCGTGACTCTTGCTTGTGTGATTTTGGTTGTAAAGCCTTTCAGATTTATACATATCTCTACTTGCACTTTGCACTTTGACTAGTATCAAGACTATCCAGTTGCTGCTGTGCAAAAAAAAATCGCGGGTGTGCCAGGCTTGTTGAGCCTTCTGCTGTTGGATGTGCCGATGTGGGCCATACAGTTGCAGAAACAAATGTTGCAACTCTACAAGCTGGTGACTTGCCCAACGATTCCATGAATTGGCTTGGAGCACGGAGTTCGGCTTTGCTTCATCCAAGTGAATATGGCATAGTCCATTCAAAAACAGGAGAACCATTCCTCCTGTATGTTTTGATGATGCTCTGCATTACTTTGACCCGCAACTCTGAGGTCGTGTCAAAGAGCAATTTGCTGCCAGAAGATTCGGTTCCGATTGAAAGTCCTTCTGGGAAGAAAACGGCTCTCTGAGAGAGCCAGAACCAAACTACTTCGTAAAACGTAAAACCATTACAGGGAGAGCCTGAGGAATTGGGAGAGACAGCAAAGCTTGGACGTAAATTATTTAAATTATGGTTGGTGGTCACCGGAAAAGCAAACATCGACTGTCTCACGCTAGTTTTCACTTGAATGAATTAGGTATTTATCTTTGTTTACATGAATAAACATTATTAGATAATTTCAATCCTGTTCTGAATGTTCTAAATTGAACCTCACCTGCAAAGCACCAAGTGTGTCTTGCCCAACAGCAAGTTTCCGAGCAGGTCTCACTCTTTCAGCACCAAATTGTGCATTCCCTCTGCAGGCCAAATGGGTAATAAAAACTTCCCTTCGGGGGAGGTTCTGGGGGATAGGTGGCCTGTGGCTGTGGATCCCTTAAAGGGATTGCCACTACTCCCTGGTCCCTGCAGAGCACGATAATATAGAAAATCTAAAATAAAATCAGAAAAATTATATTTAATTATAATATTCTTATTTATATGAATTTAATTAATAATATTATTTAATTGAACACTATTTATTTTGATAATTACGTAATTTTTGAGATCCCGATACGGTAGAAGGAATGCTGGAATTGCTGAGCCGGTTATGTAAAAATATATAAAATAAAAAATATTTTAATTTTTAGATAAATAATATTAAATTTTATTTTCGATTTGTGAGCTAAATATTTTATATTTGGAATTCCGAAATTAATATATGGAAATAATAATTTTGAATATATTTCTAAAATATATTGGCTTCTGCATAAAAAATCTGTTTTGTGAGTATGAAATTTATGCTTTATATTTGAATTATATTATTTTATTTAGCTTTTGGTAGTTGGATAACAATTAGGATGCGGTAGAATCGTGGTTCGTGGTGTTAGTATTTTTTATTAAAATCTGAATATAAGGAAAAAAAAATAATTATTAAAGGATGTGGTTTTTTATATTAGATATTTTTATTATTGATTGTAATAAAATCTTTTGTATTAAATTAATAAATAATTAAATGATTTTATTTTTTGAAAAGAAATTGAGCAATTATATAATGCTATAATATATTATATTATGGAAATTATTCTATTTTAATTTGAATATTGATAAAATTTTATTGGGAATAAAGATTTTAAAAATAATATCGTTCCATAAAGACAAATTTCCGTGGATATTGATGAGATTCAAGAACGCAACGGACAACTTTAAATCTTGGGAAAATTTCGCGGTTGAGTTAAAATCCCGAAATGCTAAATTTCGTGCAAATTTATCATTTTAATATCCTAAATCGCCAAATTTCCGTGAAAATTAGAGGATTTGTCCGAAATTTCCGGCAAATTTGAAATTTTCGGCATAATTAATTATATTTTGCCTCGGTATAATTACGGCTATAATGTCGGGTTTCCGACAGGTGCGCCCACTTTTTCGATAAATATCCCTTTTTATATAAAAATATTTATATTTATTATATATATTTATATTTTTTTTTAATATTTAAATAATTTTTATACTATATATTATAAAATATTTATTAATAATTTAAATTAATATATATCAATATATATTGATGGATATTTAAATTATTTTAAAGAAATATTTTTTTTATTTTTCTGATTTTATATTAACATATAATAAATTATTTATAAATATATATTATTATTTAACAAGATATTAAATAATATTGATATTTTTATTAATGATATGGAATTATTGTTCTAGGAGGACATATTTTTTTGAAAAAAATAATTTATATATATATTTTTTTTATTATCGAAATCGTTTCTTTGCTACCTTTCTATTTTTTTCTGGAAATTAGATAAATTAATATTATTTATATATTTTATCAGTCGCTAGGAATGGATTATTACATATTTTGTATTAAAATGGATGCCTAAAAATATCCCTTAGAAATTTTTATTAATTTTGATTTGAATCGAAAATTTGCCTCCATTTCATCTTGAAATATCCTTTATGCAATGATATTTTATAAATTATTTTCGGAATATGGAAACCTATTAAAAATTTTATAATTTATTTTCGGAATATGGAAACCTATTAACAATTTGATATTCGATTTAGAAATCAATAAAATATTTTCGATATAATCTTGGGTTCCTGCAGGACCATTGCTTATCTTTTTTGATTTCTTAAATGTATCATTTTCGAGAATCCTAAGGGGAATTTAAAAGATGTTTTTTAAATATCTCAATTTTCGGGATGCCTTTAGGATTCCCTTTGAATGCGATGGAATATTTTGCCTTTATATTTTATATTGACATAATTGATATCATGAGGCATTTTATAATAACCCAGATTCGATACCCCGATATTTCCAAAATATCCGAAGGAATGGGAAAATTCGATATTTTCTTATTCTAAATATCATTATTGGGGGATACGATTCTTCAATATCTAGCAATTAAAATACGCATTGATACCTTATATTTCTTCTTATTTTCCTATTGAATTTTAGATAGGTAAGAAATAAAATATAATCTTATTTAAAATAACCCCTAGGAAGATTGAAAATTTAAAAAAACATATACAATCCCAAAAATACAGACCCCCGATAATTATGGAAAAATTATATTATTTGATAGAACACCGATATTTCCGTATCTATTTATGATGATATCTATAAAATAATTCCCTTACTATTTATAAAATAAATATTTTTTTATCATATAATATAATTAATCATCATTTCGTAATTATTTATCATCAATTTTTATTCCTCTATGAAATCTACAGCTTAAAATCAGATTCACCAAATCTTTGCCTCCAACCATCTTCCAACAAATAATCCTCTATGAAATAGCTGAATATCAAAATACGCCCGTTTTTTGAGCATTCATATACCAACAATTAATAAATAAATGAAATTTAATTTTTTCCGATTAAATCATATTAAGATATTAAATGCCATATTTTTTTAAATATATTTAGAAAAAATACGAAAAATAATAAATATCATATTTAATTAATAAAATAATTCATTTTATTTTTCAATTAATATTAGATTTTCCTAGTAAAGAATCCAATAATATAAAGAAATTAAATATATTTAGATAATATTCATATTTTTTTTTCAATATATTATCTATCTAATAATAATATTAAATTACTATAAATATTAAGGATAAAAAAAATATTCATTAATTATTATAAAAATATATCATTTATAATATATGAATAATTATATATTTTTAAAGAAAATAATATTAATAAATTTCAAATTATTAATCGAATTTGATAATATTAATATAAATAAAAAATAATCATGATAAATAGATACCAATTTTTCATATAATATATCAAGAAAATAATTTTATTTTCATATAATATTTATAATTTTAATTTTCTAAATCTTTATATTAATAAATAAGAATATAATAATTTTTAAAAATCAAATCTATATAATTAAATTTGAAAAAAAAAAAAATCTTTCAAATAAATACAATATTCTTATTTTTTTTTTCAATAAATAAATAGGTATCGGATGATCGCGTAGGTCTAAAACCAAATAAATATATAAAAAATAAATCCTATGAAAAATAATGATATTAAAAATAAAATATTTATATCCAAATATATAAATTAATCTTCCTATTCTTATTACCTTGAGGGGGATCACCCAAAAAAATAAAAGATACATCAAAAATATGCTCCCGTACAACTTTGGAAATCCTGTTATTAGGGACCTCCTAGAGCCTTAAAAAAAAAAATATCCCCATATCGATATAAGATATCCAAAAAATTAATATATATATTTTTGAATTTTTATAATTATTAAGATCCCTATCAAATAAATCAATATATTTAAAATCAATATATTATATTTTAAGAATATAATATATCCAATTTAGGTCACTAATACCGTATCATTTTTTTTTTTGCATCCTTTATTATCCATACAAAATTTATGAAAATTGGAAAATCAAATATATAATTTAGATTAATATTTCAAATCATTATAGATATATTTTTTATCAAGACGATATCATTATTATTTCGACATTAAATTTAAAAATCAAAATATTTCCATACCCAAAATCCTACATCTTTTATTTTGACATATACATATACACATTGCATTGCATGGCAAATCATACATTGCGGGTCATAATAAACAAATCAAAATTATAAATTGACTAGAATATTCTCCCTCCTAAATCCTAAATTTTAATATAAATAATTTATATATTATAAATTATAAAATTAAGTCAATCAAATCGAAATCATAACATATTTATAAATAAGAATCCAAATCCTGCAAAAATACAATATTTCCCTATCTAGATCTTATATTTAAATATAAATATATATATATATTATAAATTACAAAATTTAGTCAATCTTATACAATAATAACAAAAATTTTCTCAAAATCATCATTTTTCTTCTTATCCTAAACCTTATATTTTATATTTTAGCATACATATATATTTTATTAGATAAGAAATATAATTATAAATACAATTTCCAATCCTATAAATATATAATATATGTCTATCCAATTATTTCTTTCCCCTTTTATATATATATATATATTATATTAGATAATAAATAATATATAAAAATTGATAATAATAAATCAAAAATATTCAATCTTCTGCTTTAATCTGTTCTGGTCCTGTGCCCTGTGCTGTGCACTCGTGTAGCAAGTGCGGCGGCACACAAGCTCTCAAATGGTCTGTGAGACAATTAAAGGGGCAAAATAAAAAAGTAAGACAACTTCAAAAATAGAGCAGAGCCGGGCAGACTCGGCAAAAGAAAATATAGGGCTAGAAATGGCAATCATAAATTCAAAAGAGCACCGTCGCTTCGGGCCGGCGCATGTGAAATAAAAATAATTTCATCTTCAATTTCACTGGTACGAATAATTTCAGGAGTGTTTCGTATTTGCTATCGTAATTTTCAACGATTTTTTTTCTCGGCCGCTGTCACCAATATTCGGAATTAAGAAAACCACATCAGATTCATCCATCGATCTGGGACTTATAAAATAATCAATTTCTTATTTAAAATTTCATGGTCAATGCGTAAAATAATATCTAAAATAATTTTCCAAAAATAACGTTATTTTGCCTTATATATAAAAGAAAAAAATAAAATTCAAATGGAGTAAGATAAGGAAATTCTCGGAATCAAATAAATCAGATAGGCTTGTCAATATTCAGCATTTCATATCTTACTCGAGCGAAAGCAATCAACGCATAATATTTATCGCCAACCACTTCCAAAAATACAAATTTCCTCTCAATGCGTAATTTTCACTCACACCTATCAATTTCCATTTCCAATAGATAAAAAAAAATTATATTTTTTTCATCCAATAATTTATATGCTTTATTTTTGCATATGTAAGTATGTTAAATTAGGGTTAGCCCGCTGTTTCCAACAACGCGGGCTTTCGGATAATCTCTTGTAAATAAAGAAAAATATATTTATTAGTATTCGAAAGAAATTTTAAAGCTAAATCTTCCAAAAATATTACCTAATAAAAAATGCATAGCCATGAAGAAAATAAGAAAATAAAGAAAATCAGAAGAAAAAAAATCAGATAGGAAGAAAATCAGAAGAGAATAGATACAGGTGCCCCAAAAGGTAGGAAAATTACATTTTTTTTTTTTTCCAATATTTTATGCCTCCGGAGGGTCGAATAGTAGGCTCGCTAAAGCGGCAAATACGGAGATCTTGGCAGCTAAGCCATAAAAAATTACACGTCGTTACGACAAATTTCATACCTCATATTCGGACCACTTTAAGAAGTAAAAATAAGAAAAAAAAATATGGCGATATAAAAATCAAATATATTTAAAATTATTACCTTCGAAACACTTTAAGAAGTTAAACCCAACCCACCAACCCACCATCCCAACCCACCATCCCAACCCACCAACCCAACCCACCAACCCAACAACCCACCAACCCAACCCACCAACCCAACAACCCACCAACCCAACAACCCACCAACCCAACAACCCACCAACCCAACAACCCACCAACCCAACAACCCACCAACCCNTGCGAAATCTCGAAATCCCAAAATAGTTGCACTTTTTCGACGTGAATTTGGAGAGATAGGGAAAAATGAGCAAAAGAAGATCTGGAGAGTCTAAAATGGATTCTGCAGAATTCCCCAAAAAGTGGCGGAATTTGGGGATTTCGGACCCTGGCGATTTGCGCGCGGCAGCTCAAGTGTACCCAAATCGTAATATTAGTAGTAATCATATAAAAAAAATATATTTCATAATTTTAATATATATTATTTAATTATCAAAAATACATCAAAACAATTTCTTTTCTAAAAAATAAATAAATAAATATGATATATCAAAAAATATTATCAACCCATATCAATCATTTATTCATCAATATTCCCAATATCTTAATATAAAATTAATATATCAAATATAAATAAAATATATTTAAATATCAATATAAAAACAATCAACATCATAAATATATAAACACATATAAAAATAATATCATTAATTCAAATTTAAAACATATAAAATACATTTTTCCACATATAATTAATATATATTTTATTAAAAAATATATAATATCAATATAACAAATAAACACATATTATTCCTTCATATATAATTTTAATAAAAATTACTTAATATTTTTTTCCTTAATAAACATAATATAACATATATATTTTAAAAATACAAATTATATTCATTCCAAAAAAAATAATCATCATAGAATAATTATACAAATAAATTAATCAAAACATATTAAATTATATTTTTTTGAATAACCCAAATACCATAAAATTTATAATAAATAAATCATCATCCAAAAAATAACATATAATTCATATTTTTTCTTCCAAATTTTATAGAATAAATATTTTCCCATAAATTTCTATTATCCAAAAATATAAAATAAATCAAAATTCTACAAAGAAATCAAATTAGTCTTATTTTTTAAAAAAATAATTTAAGAAATCATTTAATATCAAACCCTTCAACCCAAAAATCTAAAAAATACAAATTCAAACCAAAACATCTAAAAATACATCTTCAAAAACATATAAACAATTTAAAAAAATAAAACCATATTATCAAACTATATATCAAATAATATTCATTTACATTATATATTAATTAAATATCACCACATATATATATATAATTTCATAAAATACATTTTTAAAAATACATATTATATTAAATATAAATACATATAAATTAAAATAACTAATAAATATAAATACATAAAACTAAATACAAATAGATATAAATAAATATAAATAAATCTAAATAAATACAAACAAATATAGATAAATATAAATAGACATAACTAAATATAAATTAAAATAAATACATATAAATAAATATAAATAAATAATAAATATAAATAAATATAAATAAACATAAATAAATACAAATAAATACAAATAAATATAAATAAACATAAATAAACATAAATAAATATAAATAAATAGAAATAAATATAAATAAATATAAATAAATATAAATACATAAAAATAAATATAAATAAACATAAATAACAAATTTCTAATTATATATATATTATTTCGATTGTATTTATATTTATATAACAATATTATATTCTAATATAATATAGATATAACATAAATAAGTATTTATTATATCTATATTTATTTTTAAATATATATATAATATTATATTATATATCTATCTATTTTTCTTCCTCTCTCTCTCTCTCTCCATTTTTCTTCCTATTTCATAATATTTTTATAAAAATAGTTGTATACATTTGATAATAAAATATTTTTAATTCATATGTTTGATTAAATATTAATATATATATATATATATTCATTTTTTTTGTAAATAATTACTATATTTACTTAATTTCAAAATTGTTATTAGTACTAATATAATAAGGTTTGAATCTAATTTATATCTTAATTTTATTTTAATATCTAATTTATTTTAATTCGTATTTTAAGATTGATGGAATTTCCTTACATATGCTAGGAACTCTGTACACTGGATTACAATGGGAGAAGTGGTGTAGTCAATGCAATTTCCAGGGAATTTAAGATTCATCCAAATTTTCAGGTGTGTAAGATTTACAGGCACAGGATAAATAGAACATATATTGTCCAGTGTCGAACCTGTAAGTGCCAAACCCAGTTTGCTCCTCTTCGAGCTTTTTCCTGTGCAAACAGCTTCTGGTCAGACAATGACGGAATGATGGATTTCCTGATGCGGCATGACATTGAAAGAGATAAACACGCATCTCTTGCTACACAACAGCAGGACCCAGTGTTTGAGAGGGACTGGACAAGATGAAACTGCAGGTGACAGGTGACACACGATGCAGATATAAACACATATACATATGAAAAAATATATCTATACCTAATCTTTCGCGATCATCTTATATTGTCTTTTACCTCAGGAGTGGTCTTTTTCTTGCTGGCAATGACATCAGAATGATCCTCTGACGAGGCCCTAGTTTAGAAGTCATTGTTCTTTAACAACTGTTTTTGAACAAGGAACACACCGTAGCACTCTCCCACGTCTATCTCGGACTAACCTGTCTCATGACAGCAGGTTTCTTTCATGTTTAGAACAGCGGTCTGTGTAAACCAGGACCAAGCAGGACGTCTCGTTGCCAGATTGATATCATTGACATATATCAAACTATATCCGCCTCATGAATCCCAATCCTCTAGAATTATCAGCATTCAAAACGAAGTGTCATATCTTTATACTTATACTGGTTGCTTGATAGGGGTTTAATTGAAATTCAAGCCACACTATCCACCACACACCATTGAAAAAAAAGACTCCCCTATCTCATCACACCGGCTGGTAATGGGTAATCCCTACGAATCCTTACGAAATGAGTCATATAACAATCCCCCAGAAAATCCCAGAAACAAGTTTGGCCAATGGCCCCCTACAAAATCACGAATCAACCAGGGAACTTTCCAATGGCTGAGGTAGCTCCCAGCCCCCGGCAGCCTCTCCCACTCTGAGGCTTTCATCAATCCCGTGGGGCGAGGCTTGGGGGCTTGAAAGCCTTTGGGCCCTTGGACCTGCCACGGCGATACTGGTTGAAACCAAGCACAAGGGGTGGAGGTCGCTTGCATCGCAACCTTCAGTGCCCCTCTGAGCCCGTGGCCAGCAGCGCACGGGAAAACGGCACACCTGGCAGCATGGGAAGGGGAGTATGAACCAACAAAAACTGCCAGCATTGGGCCATTTCCAACCTATTGCCCGGAATGTCTTAGAGCCCGCTGCGTTTTTTGGAAGAACCCAGAGGGAATCACACACACACAGAGATAGATAGGTAGGTAGGTAGGTAGGTAGATAGATAGATAGATAGATAGATAGATAGATAGGTAGGTAGGTAGGTAGATAGATAGATATATTCAGCACCGGTTCAGCAAGAACAAATCAATGTCAACCCATGATTGGGGTATGAGTGTGGCACCTTGCCCGCTGCCTTGGCCTTCAAGGATATTGAATATATACAGGGGTCATTTCGACAACAGCTACAGGATGACATTCCAACAGAAACAGCGGAACTGAACCTCGCGAAAACAGCTGGCAGAGTAGTTGCAACAAGCATCCTCCATTTTGCGCCAGCATCTGTTTGAGGCCGCATATTCACAGCCGCCCATGCCAAAGATTCAAACTTTACCTTGGGGATGGGCCTGTTTCAAATTCACTCCGCTGTGGGGTCAGCTCCAAAGCTCAAGCTGGGAAAAGAATCCCGCGGCAGCCAAACCAGAACCTCATTGGCACCACAGAGTATCTTTCTTTGGGAGATGGGTCGGAGCCCGTGTAATTACCCAAATCTCCAAATCTCGTTGGTTTCTTGTTGAAATTCGGTTCTACCAGCACGTGCATGCATGTGACATTTTGAAAGACAGCAGCTGAAAAAGGTAGATAAACACACACGGTTCAGGGTGGTTCCACTCTGTCTACGTGTATTGATATTGGACATTGAGGAGCATCGACAAATGTGCAGCATGCATCCCCCCGCCCGCCCCCCCCCCAAAAAGAAATCAACTATAATATAATTTATAATGTAAAAGCACGAGAATCTTCTAAAACGGCAATGGTCCCACAATTTTCTGACCAACATGAAGAGCAATAAATATTTGGCTACGTTCATTCGATCTGATTATCTGCTACCTTCCCAACACAGTCGAAAAGCAGATGTGATGCCCATCGCCAAGGAGAGGTTCCCAAAGTATCGACCTCAACCGCAATCAGGGCTTCTTGGTAGCAAACTCTGATAGCAAACAACCGTGCATCTGAAAACGCAGCCTGCGAACCAATGGCCACAGTTTGGCGTGGAAGTATGACACACCTTCAAACAAGTAGAGAGAGAGAGAGAGACAAATCATCTCTGCACATGATAGATATATCTACCATCTGGCAAACTAACATAACTATGGGAAATCACCATTTTTAATGGGACAATCCACTATTTCTATGGCCATTTTCAAATACGTGAATGGCAACAACCGTTGATAACGAGCGGCAGAACCAACGGCCATGCCACTGCAGGGGGCTCTGGAGCCAAGGAGGCAACGCTTCCAATCGATTCAGTGTGCCTCATGGGCGATGGCTTAACCGGATCCGCAAGTGGTCACATAGACCTCAATTTTTGGATGGTTTATACGTGTTTATACCATCTAACTGGGACAATTGGGATGTACTACTGGGGCGTTACCACTGTTTTTGCCAGGAGCTTGACCTATGATGGACAATTGACAAGAAAGAAATGCACTTTAACAGAGCATGTTCCCGAGAAACATGAGCATTTCCAGCGCCATGTTTGATTGCTAGAGGCAACATGAGGTAACCAGAGGTAATCTGTTCATTATCTCAACCCAGCCGGTGAAATAGACGGGGTTTGGATGATTTTGGGGATAACTGTCAATGAACCCACCTCAAAAATATCAGCCATAGGCGGATGGAAACAAAGGCCAGTTTACAAATGACGAAGAACCGGTGTATGCATATATATATATATACCCGCATGTAATGTAATGCAATGTAATGGAATGCAATGTAACGTATGTATGTATACGTAATGCAATGCAATGCAATGCAATGCACTACACTGCACTGCACTGTACTGTAATGGTATGGTCTGTCTGTCTGTATGCATGTATGCATGTATGCATGTATGCATGTATGCATGTATGCATGTATGTACAGTATGTAATTTATGTACGCATGTATGCATGTACGCATGTATGTATGTATGTATGTATGTATGTATGTATGTATGTATGTATGTATGTATGTATGATTGTATGTATGTATGTATGTATGTATGCCTGCATGCATGCATGCATGCATGCATGTATGTATGTAATTTATGTATGCATGTATGTATGTGGGTAGGTAGGTATGTATGTGCATACGTGTGTGTGTATATATATATATACATATACATATATATATATATACGTATGTATCTAAATATCTGTGTTTGTATGGGTATGTAAATACGCATGCACGTACAAAAACACACATTCATAGTCTATATACCGCTTTATACATGCATACGTACACCCACATCTCCTACACATGTACATATGTAAATGCATATCTGCATGCATTGATTGAACTACTCAGGGCTCATTGCAATGATTCACTCATTTTCCGCACAAGGAGTTATTCTCCAAAATTCATGGTGAGGGGTCCGTCAAGGTCATCATATGTTTTGCAACCTCGGTGACCCAACAGTACCACCAGGTATCTGGGGCGCATCTTGGAAATATCTGAGCATATTTCAATCTGAGAGTATTGTCATGTATGATCGTCTTATCATGGGCCCTCAAGTTCAGGAACAAAGAACTGCCAGAAGATTGAGCTGTCTTCATCTGACTCAGTTGCGTGGGAGTACTGGCATCACCAAGCAAAGCACTGCTGCACTTGAGATCCACCCCACGCGGCGTCACTGGCCTTCTGAATCTTCTACTACCAGCGCTGCAGGCTCATGAAGGCCTGCCAAGCACCCCACAAGATGTGATGGGTTCAATGTCGCGAACAAGAGCTGATCTCTACACAGAACGTCACCGCCCTCTGGGGGGGATCAACTGAATCGCGCGCTACAAAAACACCAAAAATAATAAACATCTGTATAAACATCAATCGACATCAATCAAAATTAACACTTTTCGACAAACCTTTGGGCAACTTGGGTCGAAGGTGGCGGCTGTTGGGGGTCCTTCCCCAAGCTTCGTCCATCCTGGAAACTTCCCAGATGGCACCTATATGTACGGCAGCTTTGGCCGCATCATCGGTGGACAGCTCCTGCTGGGATGCTCAAATCCGCTTGGTAAATACACCGATCTGGGGTTCTCTATGGAATTCTCTCGATATCTCTCGTGATACATCGTGGGTCAATTTTGGGCCTATGATTGTCTATGAGTCTATAGTATATGGATGTATATGGTCATGACTTTATGAACCCCTGACGGGGAGATTCATCTCAAGGAGGTCCGGATGGCAAGCCCCATTGACGATGGGACGTTTTGAGGGTTGTTCGAACATGTTTGGCAGCTACTGAGACATCCCTCCTCAGAGATTGGGTACAAATCCCGCTGGCACAGCTCCTGGAAAGCCTCGCAGAGACGGAAACGTGTGGAATTGGGTGTGGTCATCACTGGTCATCAATCCATTTGTATAGACTTCTAGATGTATATGCCCACATATGCCCCCACACGGCCATCATTGGGATGATTCCATGGGCTGGATGACCATATCATATAGATGATGTTTTGACCATAGCGCGCACACACACACATATATATATATATGTATATATATATGTATATGTATGTATATATATATATGTATATATATATATATATGTATATATACATATATATATATATACAGCCCTTATCCTCCTATATAATATTGATGATTAATGAACACAGGGCCAAATGGAAGTTGCTCTCACAAGCAGCCGACCATTCTGCAAATGGTGGGCCTCTTGGCCACTGGACTGGCAAACCAATTCCCTTGGCAGAACTGTGTTTGATAACTCTGAGGTTTCGACGTATCCAACTGGGGGTTTTGTTGACCATGTCTGCCCCGAAGTAGTGAAAAGATAGGATTTTCACTCATTTTTCCTTCTCTTCTATTCTCATGTGGGGGTTCGTGTCAGTTTCATATCGAAGATGTACCAGCGCTCCCAGCTTAGTCGAGGGACTTCATCATCCAGAACGGTTCCCATCTCTCCTCGGTTGGGAGCAGGTCAGCGATTGAACCTGTGTAGATCACTTTTGGGTTGTGTACTATGCACATGGAACGGTAAACGCACACATTTTCACCAAGTATTTGGAACCAAACCAGTTCATGGGACATATTATAGACTTGCTGGCACAAAAGTATCAATGGGATTGAAATCTTTCTGACACCCTGTTTTGGCCACCCTCCGTTCATCGGGTTCGGACCCATCTGCTTGACGTTTCTGCAATCCACCACCAAAATCTTCGAGATCATCCTATCTGGGAAAAAAGCAGCTGAAACCACACACTTACCAAATCCAACCAAATCCATAGTGTGGCAAATGCAATGCCTTCTTTTTGTGGGCGATATGTATATAGTTTATATATGTTTATATAACCTACTTGCTTGTGCCTTTTCGATCCTGCTGGATGTTTGTTTGCTGCATTATTTATTGCCTGCTGTATACCATCATTCTGACCTCTTATTATACAGCGAAATCGTTATTTATAACTCATTTCAATGTATATATTATATATTTATTAAATAATCCCGTTGATGATTAGACAGACACACACACACACACGCAGATACACGTTCAACTTTAACTTGTAGACCAATAGTAAGCGATGGTTTACAAACTAATTTGGGTATATTTGGGTAGATGCTAAAAACATGGAACATCGTAGATCACCTGCAACACAGCCGACTACGTACACCAACATTTGAACCAAAACATTGAAGTACTACGTCCCCTATCCATCCAAGGTTCCCCCAGAATTTGTTATAAGTTATACTGTATCCCATTCTATACCCACCCATTCTATCCCCACAATTGCCTAATTTTGCTACTCAAATCATCCTTGGTAGCTGCTCATCTATCTATCTATCTATCCATCTATCTACAGTATCTATATCTATATATATATATATAGATATATCTGTGTGTGTGTACAGTATACCCTTAAAAGATCAGAACGGGACACCCCCAGAGTGCAGTTTTGAGGGTTTCCCAACTAATGTACTTCAGGGTTCTGGGTTCCCAAGTAGTGTATTTCAGGGTTCTCTGACTACCACACAGACTGCACTCTGAAGGGGTCCCTTCACTCTAAAATCACCGAAAACCTGTAGAAAACTAAAAAACCTCGAAAAAACCAAAAAAAAACAAAAAAACCAAAGAAACCAAAAAAACAAAAAAAAACAATATTTCTAGACTCTTCAGTTGAGAGGGGGGATGCTAAGCAAGACTCTGGAAATATTTTTTTTTTTTTTTTTTTTTTTGGTTTTCTCGAGGTTTTCATTATTTTCACTGGTATTCACTGGGTTCCGGAGAGGATTCCAGCCGAAAGTCTCGACATACTGCATTTTTTTANTGGTTTTCTCGAGGTTTTCATTATTTTCACTGGTATTCACTGGGTTCCGGAGAGGATTCCAGCCGAAAGTCTCGACATACTGCATTTTTTTATTTTTTTGTATTCTCGATTTTTTCTCTGTTATCATTGGTTTTCTGAAGGATATTTTAAAAAGTTTTTGGAAGGGGGTAGGCCTTATTGTTTGCTATTT
>BGPT01000078.1:142626-163175 GCA_003297045.1 Symbiodinium sp. clade C Y103
ACTCACACACAACTTACTTGCACACAACTCTTCCACTCACAGCTCTCTCACACACAACTCTTTCACACACAACTCTTTCACACACAACTCTTTCACGCAAAACTCTCTCACACACAACTCCCTCACACACAACTCTCACACACAACTCTTTCACAAACATCCCTTTCACACACCACTTTGTCACACACAACTCTTTCACACGCAATTCTTTCATCTGCTGCGGTACCTATTGGGAGAAGTTGACATGTGGGGTTATCCGGTCCTATAATTCTGACATTCTATCTGGCATTCTATCTGGCATTCTTTCTGGCATTCTGTCTGGCATTTTTTTTGGCATATCTTCTGACATTCTATCTGGCATCTAGTCTGGCATTCTATCTGGCATATCTTTCTGACATTCTTTCTGGCATTCTATTTGACATTCTGGCATTCTATCTGGCGGTTGAGGTCCGGCACTGCCCACTGGGATCCGGAGCTCGCGGTTGAGGTCCGGCGTTGCCCACTGGGATCTGGAGCTCGCGGTTGAGGTCCGGCAGTGCCCACTGGGATCGGGAGCTCGCGGTTGAGGTCCGGCAGTGCCCACTGGGATCCGGAGCTCGCGGTTGAGGTCCGGCGTTGCGCACTGGGATCGGGAGCTCGCCGTTGAGGTCCGGCAGTGCCCACTGGGATCTGGAGATCGCGTTTGAGGTCCGGCAGTGCCCACTGCGATCTGGAGCTCGCGGTTGAGGTCCGGCAGTGCCCACTGAGATCTGGAGCTGGCAGATGAGTTCCGGCAGTGCCTGCTGCGATCTGGAGCTGGCGAGGAGGAGGCGGGAGGTGAAGGCGGAAGGCGGCGGGAAGTTGTCCACCCCCCCCGCCCCGCCCCCGCCCCGCGTACAGCTGTGATAAAATCTAGTAACCCTCACCTGGCAGGTGGGGAATTAGATGGGGGCTCTAATCCCCATTTTCGATGATTAGATTCTAAGCTTTGTTGTTATAGATCACCTTCATTGTTCACGGTGAGATTCCACTAGAGCATCCGGCAAAAAGGTAGAAAAGTAAAATCCTACAAAGATCGTGATGCATCACATTTCTATCTTTTTGCCAATTACTACACATCCACCTGAATCCACCACTGGAAAGCTGCCAAAATCCACCATGTCTCTGCTGAGGCAGTCTCCGAGGCCGCTTCTTCTCCTGCCTCACCAGCAGCAGCAGAGCCTTCCGCTCCACCGGTGCCTGGGTGGATTTGCCCCAGTATTCTGTAGGCAACCGATGTAGAAAATATGAACAAATGTTGGCTCAGATGTTTGGATTTTTTCAGGTACTTTAAAAAGATGTTTGATTTGCAAATGAGAAAGTTTAATGCAGATTGGTGGTTCAGATGGAGTTGTCCTGATTTTCAAATTGATGTACGTGTTGATCTTATGGACTGGAACTTTCCAGGAACTTTGGAGCAAACAACATGTGAAGATGAACCAGATCTTCTATGTTGCTGAATTGAAGAATGCACAACTCATGTGACAATGGCATACATTCACTATGTTTGGTTTGAAACTTCGTATTTTGTCCATCGGGAGCGAGACATCAGATTGGTCAAGTTTTTTGCCCATCTGTTGGGGAACCCCCAGCTATGCCATCAAGGTGCAAGAGGAAGCATCAGCACCGCCGGCAGTGGTTCCAGCGGCAGACTGGGGCCCAGCACTGCATTCACCAACCAATTCCTATGAGATTTCTTGAACTGGCACTGCCACGCACTGCCAATGTCTTGTTAGTATTGAAGATTTTGATTTGTCATATAGAACAACGCTTGTTTTCAGCAACGGTACAGTACTTCTACATTCCCCACATTTCTTGGTTACATCACATCGCAATTTTGGTTTGTAATCCTATCCTCCAAATGATCAATACCCCAACAATTTACGGGACGCTAGTGAAGGCATAGATCCAATATGTTTCCAACAGGCTTTAAGTACTGGAGCCTTGGTCTCTTGTATAGGGGAAACGGATTACTTGGAGGATCACCCCACGAATCGTAATTGGTTAGAAACCCTGGTGATCGGATTCGTCCCCATTTCGTGGGCTATCCCATTTCTAAATGGGTGAATCAACTATGGTTATTAACCACTTATGAACGAACTATGATTATTAACCATGGTTGCTAACCACTCAACCATTTATAAATGGAGGTTTCCTAAAAAGGGGTACCCCCAAATCATCCATTTTAATGGGATTTTCCATTATAAACCATCCATTTTTGGGTACCCTTATTTTAAGAAACCCCCAAATGGCTAGTGAACCTAGTGGGTGATCCACCGGATTCTCCCAGGCACCAAGACGTGGCACGACATTGAGCGCACAGGACTTCTGCGAAGACCGTCGCGGCCGTCGATTCGGGTGTAGGAGGTCCCCAAGGGGAGTGTGATAGCGATAGTTGGGGAAAGTGATGGTAATTCACTGACTTTAGATGAAGCTAAAGATGCAATCCCCAGATTCTCAGTGTTTGTTGACGGATTTGATCGATTGATGGTCCCAAAGGCATGAAGAGCATCTTTGAGATTTTCTGCAAGCCACCCACGCCACGGGGTGCTAGGAACGGCGAGAGGCCAGCACCTATGGAGAGTTGTACTCGATCCTGGTACCTGGGCTCATGGACCAAAATAGGTAGCCCTACCTTTTTTAGGAGTGTGAAACCAGAGACAGGTCATGTCAAGGCATTTGAGCTTTGTCCAAAAAGGTGCAATACATGGGTTGGGCCCCCCAATCTGAATGTGCCGCTGTTTCATCGGAAAAATGATGTTGTTTATTGCCTAGGTTTTGTTTTTTTGGTGGCTTTTTATCCAATGGAACATCAATCATTTGGATACATTGGGGGAGTGGACTCCAGATGAACACGTTGGTCCCATGTGACGATGCCGGTTACGGTCAGAATTTGTATCAACCATTCGTTTTTGGGGAGATATGGTGATACTAAATCTCCATGCTGATACAAAGTTAGCTATTTAGTATGAATTGGGATAAGCAACATCTATCAAACATGTATGAAAGTTATACACAAAATATACAAATATATAGTCCCATGATATCTCCATGATATCATGACATTTCCATAGTTCTCTTGATTAAATCACCAGTTTCCCCTGATAAAAAACCGCCCCAGTTTGATACCCAGGTCGCGACCGAGCACCTGGAAAACGCCTTTGTCCGGGCCGCTGTGACGAACGAGGCGGGTAGTCAGATAGCCTGACTGGATGGGGACTGGGTGAGAGTGAGATATATGATATTATGTCAACAATTGACATGAATTACCTAGGTTTTTTCAAGGGAATGTTTGTTATTTTCCTCAATGGAACATCAACCATTTGGGGAATCTATAGGGATCATTTTTTAGTTTTTGGGGACCCCTTAATGATCAAATTCAAGATTAACAATCCACTTTTAACTAAACATTGATATGCTTAAAGAAACAAACATACCATATATATACAGAAAAATAAATAGTGTCACATTCAGGATCAGTTTTGACACATCTATAGAATCGATTTGTGTAACGCATTATGCTTACCTTGGTCTTAGATTGTGACCCATGACTTACCCCGAGTTCTGCCTGATTCGTCTCAGGACTATGAGAAGGCGTGCACGCAACTGTTGGCACAATTCAAAACCTTGAAGATCTTTGGCCAAAAAGGAGAATTTGTCATGAAGTTTGTCTGCAAATTTAGGGGAAAACTTGAAAACCTCAAAATTCAATGATATCAAAACCTCATTTTCCCATTTTAAAAGGACTATTTTTTGGGGACACACTCCATTTTCAGGCACAGCCGTATGGAGCTGTTTGGATCTTTTTGGGAATGGTCCACGGTAGACTCTGAAACCACGACTCTTTGTGCGTGTCGTGTCTTATGTTTCTTGGTAGTCTACGATACATAGAAAGAAAAGGTAAAATCACTGGTATACATGTTTTTTTAAGACAATGATGCAGTATTAGATCATGATAGATGATCGTACTGACTGTAAAAAGGCAAAGAAATCGGATTGCTGGCTACCTTTTGCTGATGAAACTGATTCTAGTCTTCCGCTTCTGCATGGTATCCCCTTCGCTGGAGCAAGTTGGATCCATTAATCTCCCATGCATTTCGCATCCCAAGGAATGGGCTGAAGGACAAGTCATACACTCAGAATTTCGTCAAACCGTTTGATCATGTTTGATCAAATACGGCACTGATTCTTTATCAGTTTCTTCAGAGTCCAACTGATAGCACGTTGGGAACATCAAACAGAGAATCCACCAGAAGAGCTGCTGCATTTCTCGCCACGGCGATCCGGATTCGGCCATCTCTTCGCACTGAGTCCCCGGTGCTGCAGGTTTCCAGATATTCGTTCTTTTGCACAGGAACATGGGTTCAGGACCTCAGGATGCGGGTCGGCATGTGACAATATGTGACAGATTAATTGCTAACCCCCCAGGTTTTTACATATTTTTACTATGGGTCTTATTATAATGTAATTTTTTAGTTGTTGACTCCTATTTCGTTTGGACACATATCACCCAGGATAAAACAACAATGTGTACACGAATTATGTACATCTATATACTACAGCATATGTTTGGAATATCTGCTATTGAAGACACACCGCACATTGGAACGACACTTTTTCGATTTCAGTTCCCAGGAAAGTCTAAAGTGAGAGAGCCTTGTGCTGTTGTTCCCATAATTTGCATTGACAAACAAACAAGAATGGAACGAACATAAGGAGCTTCCACAAGAGCCGCCGACGTAAATCATCAGAAGAGAGGATCAGCAAGACACAACCCAAACACGATCCATTCATGTTATGCAAATCGTTTCGTCCAAGAAGAAGGTACCCCAAAATTTGATGGTTAATCATCATTTTCCATTCAACAAATTACCATTTGGAGGAGGTTTTACCCCATTTGGTATAACCCGTTTGCAGACAGACCCCAAATTTCAAATTTGCTGCCCAGCTATATCCCATCATACCACACTATATCCCCAATCTTGCCATTATTCATGGTAAATCAATGGTAAATCAATGGTCAATCTACCGAGGCTTCATTGTCCCCTGGCAGAAGAGCGACTGCTGGGCGCAGGTGTTGCGGCCACTGCTGCTCGGCTGTCGCCAGTTGCTCCGTGGGCTCGGGCGCCATCAAGGAGATGATGGTTAAGAATGCTTGAGATCTAGGCAATTCTAGCGAGGTTTGAGCTTTATCAAGTGGCCATGGCCATCAGAGACCCCTGGGTCTATCCCGATGCCTTGCTGGACCCAATCCATTTCTGAGGCCCTTTATGGAGGAGCAGCGGACACCGGAAAAGAAAGCCTTGCATGCTTCAAGGCAGCGTAGAGCTGAAGCCTGGGCCTGCCCTGGGGATCAAATGATGAAGTTGTCGTGAAGATTGGTGAAGTTTTCTGCACAGTTTGGCACCTTGCCCATTCATCGCAGCCGGGTCAGGTGGATAAAGGTTTGAGACACTAAGATTGCCAGCACAGCATCCTTGATTTGAGTCAGAAATACTTGGATACAAAGCAAGACTGGGGACATGACCATATTCAACTTTATTGGGTCAGTGAGTCTTTGATGGGAATCTAGCCAATGCACATGTGGGGTTGAAAGAATGACGACTGGTTGGTGCTTGTTTCAATCAGTCCTTTTGTGGCTTCCTGCTGCCTGTCTGTTTTTGGACGATTTGTTGTATCCATACTCGTGCATTTTTAGCTTAGCACCCATGTACCCAACTCAAAGTTTCGCTTTTCGCAGGGGATCAACTCGCCACCAAGCCAGCCCCCTTGCAGGCTTCCGAAAATTTCATCACACTGCTGGATGCGGTGAAGCTGAATCTGAAAGCAGGAGCCTGAGGTTGCTGGAGGTTGGCCTGGATGAAAGAACCTAACAGTTGACTTCGCAAACCTTGGTTTGGTAGCTTGATGATGATGATGATGATGATGATGATGATGATGATGATGATGATTATGATGGTGGTGATGGTGATGGTGATGGTGATGGTGTTGATGAATGGACGTTAATTGATCGTGTTTTTGCCGCGAATAGAGGAATATATGTTATTTTTCATTTATCTATGTACTGTAGCACTATGTGTATAGTTATCCACATGAATACATATATATATATATATTTATATATTTGTACATACGTATTTGTATAATATATATATATGCATGACAATATCCTGCTGAAGTGCTTGACTTCTTGCAGGATATCTAAGGTTTGCCATGTCTAGTTGACCTCCGATCTCTGAGTTTACTGAGGCAGTGGATGAGCTGCTGCCGTTGGTGAGGGACTTGCAGGTCAGCGGGGGAGTTTCAAGAAACCCATTCCGGTGTAATCGACAGCATTTTCAGACGATTACTGTATGTAGATGTACGCCTTTCTTTTGATGAGCAGGGCCATGTATCAGTATTATCCTGCAAGTATTACAATGTATACACATTATTGTCACAATGTGAATATATATATATACATATATACAAATGTATGCATATGTATACATGTATACTGTATATACATGTATTTGAATATATATACACGCACATACCGTATATGCATATATATATATGTATATATTTGCATATGTAACTATATATATATATGTATACTTGTGATTGTAGATATGTTCCTTCCCCGTGAGCAACTGATTGCATTTCACTGTTGAAAGTTGATAGCGTCAGTTTCTCTTGTACCTGCGAGGCCAGCATCGTTCAGATCCCCAACCTGCCGCCACTTTCGGGGGTGGATCGCATCACAACGTTGGGGAGCTCAACGTTTGCGGGAGGAAATGTGGAGAAGATTCAAAACAAATGGTTTGAACAATAGTGATACCATGGTGATACCCATAGTTATTATTTCTATATACATAGATGCATATGTGTGGGGACAATGCTGATACACTTATATGTGGGAATCAATGGTCATTGAGAATATGTATAGACAATGGTGTGATGATCAGGATGTCACTTTATACTAAAATTATGTGAAGTCATGTAATGGCGACAATGCTGGGTATGTAACCGACAATATTGAAGAGGACCTTTCCATCCGGTCATGTTCATGGTACTCTGGGGCAGGTGGATAGTTTGATGCAATAAACCAAACCAAAACCACATCCACCCTCCCTGTAATCAAACATGGCAATGGACAATCCCGAATTCATAGATTGTTTTCCCAGCGAACTAAACCTCCATGGAAATAGGGATTTCCCAACCAGCCACATTTTATTACCAGAGGCCAGAGGGTAAAAACCTGCAGATGTTGTTCGTTTCGTTTCTTGTTTTGCTGTCCTGAAGCATTCAAGTTCTAGGTCCAAGCACATGACATGTTTACCCTCCGGTAATCAAACGTGGCAATTGGAAATCCCCTATAAATGGAGGTTTTATGGGAAAATCCTGTCAAAATGGTGGATTTTCCATTGCCATGTTTGATTGCTACATGTTTATACATGTTTGAATTCTCAAGCCTGTCCCCACTTCCAAACTGTGCTGGACTGGGACTCCTAGAGGTGGTTGGTGACCCTGAACAGCATGAAAGTCCGGGCCTTGTCTTTTTTGCTGTGGAGACGGATTTCAAAGATTCATGTGTGAATCAAGATATACATATTGTACGCGTGTACATAAATATATATGTGTACATATGCATATGTTTTTATATGAATTATATACATAATACCTTTTGTAATATACTATACTTATATAACGTAAATGTATGTGTATATATGTATTATACACAATAACAACAATAATAATGATGTGCTGTTCACGGTTTTTCTATGCCAATTTGGGGATTGTGGATCTCGAAAGGACATGAATCATGGTCCCATATCCCATTTGCTGGCAAGTTTATCGTGATCAGTGTATGGGAATGTACTTACTTATGTATGTATATATCATTGTATTTCGTATCAATAATGATCCAATGAAATAAGGGTATATAGATCGGGAGATATTTGTATCTGTGATTTGTATCTGCATGAACATGTATAATTCCAGGTCTTCAATTTTCTATACGGGATACGGGTATATCTTGTGCTATGGTTGTCATACCCTGAGGCATCAGATCACATCTCGGAGGATCAAAGCAGACAGTTGGCCCTCGATATCGAGCAGGTGGGGCGCCGGACGCGTGCGCAGCTTGACATCGTGCAGGGGAGTAAGAACCAGATGTAACCAGCAGAGATAGCAGATTTACTGGGATTTCCATGATAAAAAACATGGAAATCATCTGGGTTTTACCTCAATATGGGAGTGAAAGTATGACACCGACCCGTATGACTCGACATATTTGTGTAGCTCAACCACTGATCCACTGATTGTAGCTATTTTTTTTCTAAGGCACGCAGTCCTTGGAGGTTGATGGTATGTACTGTGGGTTGCTGCCAACTGCTTTCATGGAGATAATATAATACAATATAGTATAATAATATACAATCTAATGTATACATGAATATATGTTCCAGATATGTTCATATCTGTTCAATATCTTGAAATTCATTATCCATGAATCGGAAATCCTCAAACCTCAAGGACGAGCCTTTGGGAATCAAAAATGGCTGGACATTTCCCCATTTACTTCCATGAATTTCCCATATGTTCCCATGACCTGCAAAAAGATTCGGAGATTTCCCAGCGGTTCGCCATGGCCCTTCGAGGCCTATACCTCGCTGAAGAACTGGCTGCATGAGAAAACCTAAGCGATCCAAGCTGGCAATGCTGGCAGTTGAAGCAACATGGGAAGTTCACCATAGAAAATGATAGAAAATGTAGATTTTTAGCAGCAAATTTGGGATCTCACCACCAGTTCTTCATGGAATTAGCAGTGATGTATACGCGGTAATGTAACCGAGAGAAGCATGGAAATTTCAGTTGATTTCGCAAAGATGGGAATGGTAACGGTGACCACAAATGCCAGGTGCCACCAATCATATGTTTAGTGCATCAGCATCCGACATGTTTAAATGCCTTCTGCATTTGTCAACGACAGTTTGTATCGAGTTCAATGGTTGGGACTAGTCCAACATGGCAATGGAATAGTTGCGTCGTTCGTAGGCTGAATCATCAGCTGCATAAAAATCGACTAAACATGGGGAACATGGACATGGATGAATTGTGAACCAATATCCAAAAGGGAAAAAACAATGTCTTGTTTATTCACTTATTTTGGGTCCAATTCTTCGTGTTAAGAAGAACTAATGGTTCAACCAGTGTTAAGAAGAACTAATGGTTCAACCAGTGTTAAGAAGAACTAATGGTTCAACCAGTGTTAAGAAGAACTAATGGTTCAACCATGTTAAACCATGGGTTTTGTCCATAAAAACACGATGTCACCATTTTTGGTTCAGCCCATGGTGCCAGAGGCTACAAGCGTCGCATCTTATTTTGCCCATGGAGCTGTTAGGGCTCCCGTTTCACTGCTCGTTTCGCATGGCCGTTCGAGGGGACGCAACGAGGACCCCATGCACAGAGTTTGGCAGCGTGAAAGGATGCCATCGCAGGAAAGGGGAACACCGAACACCTGTATTAGTATGTGTATATATATATATACGTTTTTCAACTATATATATATATATGATATATGTATATTTATATTTATATACGCATGATATATCATTGTATGCATACAGTTAGATGTGATTGTATATCATTCATGTGTGTACATATTTTTCATGTATATGTATCTGTATATTATGCATACATATGTATACATGCACATGAGATTTGATGAACCATCCAGCCCAGTGGTCGGGTCAACTTTCTGCCCCCGCTTTTGAGCTGATGGTTTAAGCTGCAACGGCATGAACTGTTTAAGAGAAAGAAACAGGGAAGGAGAACAGATTCAAGTGTTTGGTACAATCCCTCCAGTCAGCAAGAAAGCAATGCAACAAGTAGATGAGCTGAAATGTCCCTAAGAATGAGACAGTGCAAAAAGAAGGATACAGATAGCGAGGGGATTGAAAGCCATTGGATATCATGTATGCTCTTCACCATATCTCGGTTTCATGGTGATAAGGCAATAGATCCTTGCATTATTTCCCTTCAAGTAGCTGAGAATCGCAGCAATTCTTCATTGTGAATTCGCACCTCAGCCGAAGATATCCCTGGGTTTGTTTAAGGTTATTTATGTTTTTTTTGACCTCTTAAGCAAATGCAAGTATCCCCGAACTCATCACACATCCAGCAAGTGCAACGCCACCCGAACTGATTCCCGGCCGTTGCACGGATCCTTCACCGTCCAAAAACGTCGCATCCTCAGCACCGTGCTGTTTGAGATCGTTTCATACCCGGCAATCATGCGGAGAGAAGACTAGAAAAGTAGCTGATAACATCTGATAACTATTGATATGAACATGGTATACCTTGTTCCGCTATGTGATGTTATATATACATATCTTTGCCATTCTGGATTCTTCATGTTTCCTGGCTGATGTTCCCCGAGGCCAAACCCTGAAGGGGCTGGCGAAGATGGGGAAGTCGGGACTTCAGAGGGTTAGATGTTGCTTTATAATAGTAACCTGAAAAAAGACCGGAAAGGTTGGATTTAAAACTCTATTATTGTGGGATGTTAGTGTTCTATCTTTTTGAGGGTTGCTATGACATTAAAGGGTTTCATTGAAAAACCGATGCTAAACTTGGGATTAGGAATTACTAGGTTATTGTTGAGTTTCCCACATTTTGCTGGGCCTGTCAGACTGCAACAAACACCATGCTGGAAAGTGTGTTAATGCAAGGGTCCAACTTTTCATGGGCTTCATCTCTGATTTTCCGAGGAAAAAGCAGGCTGCAAAGTGTGCATCTCAGTTCACAGAATCTGGTGATCAGTTGATTGAAGGAAGTTTGGAATTAGTCAACGCTGGGACCACAGAGTTCAGTCTACAGGTAATCAAACGTCAGAATGGAAAATCCACGATTTATAGATGGTCTTCCCAGCTATAAAGCTCCATTGATAGGGGATTTTCAATTGCCACGTTTGACTACCGGAGGGTACTTTATCGAGGCCAACCTCCATATATGACTCCTTGACCACGATCAACTTCGAAGAGTTGGCCGAACAAGAGGAGTGGGAGGTGCATCATGGAATGGATGTCGATGCCCATTCAAGTATTGAGTGAATGTTGATTTAAATGTTGTTCTACAGATCAAGCAGTATGCATGTAATTAGATGTATAATCAGTATTATACCATAAAAAGTATACAGTTTTGATTTATATACAGTAGATACACATCATGATCCATGGCGTTCGTGCATGCCGTTTCTTGGCCCCGGCAGACCATGAGCCAACTGGAGCGGAAGATGACCGAGGCTCGTGTAGCCTTTGAAGAGCAGAAAGTCCAGGCGTGGCGCCGACTACTCGCAACGCAGCTTGAGATCTTCGGGAGATTTCCTGATGATTGTGGAATTCTGGTTGATGTAAGGTAAGGGGGATATATAATGAATATAATTATATATATATAGTGGTTGACATAGTGAGGATATACAATGATATACGAGGAATGTCATGATAATTATTGGTATAAGTTGTAATTAAGGATTGTAAGGATTGTATTCCCAATAATCGATAGCAGATTTTGCGGCTGTAGTTCCAAGAAACCCAGTTGGTAATTAGCATGGGGGATATTTTGTGACAATGATTGTTTATATAATGGGGATGATTGTGTACAATGGTTGATAGAGTGAGGACAGAATGATTAAGTCTATATAGTCGTTACGGACGGGGATTTCCAAGCCTTGTTGAGAGGATACTCTTATATTTCATGTACATAAACTAAATCCATGCTTGTTGGCTATACAGCCAACACTGTGACGTCTTGTTGTTGGTTGATGGGTGTAGTTTTCTGAATGGGCCTTAAACATCATTTATAGGGTATTCACCATCAAACATGGGAATCTACAATTGATAAATGATGGTTGGTTGAAGAGCATGTTGCAATTGTTGATGGGGTTTTAACTACTAGAGATACGTGTTTGCTCAAAATGTGATATGCTGAAATCTTAAGTCTTAAGATTTTCTGGCATTATTTTTTTAATGGACAACCATAATCAAGCACGGAAATGACTTAATGGACTTTTTAGGCAACATACTGGAGCTTCAACTGGAGATCTACTGGGGATATAAGCAGGGGTATAGCTGGATGTATATATATATATGTATATATATATATGTACATATATACAAATATACATGTATCTCTGTATATATATATATATGTATATGTATACAGCAAATGATAATCATGTGGTTGATGTCCACACATCTTTCTTGGTTTATGCCGTTGATATTGACATCCTAGTTTTGTGAATTCAACCCCTGTGTTTTGATCATTAGCCAAGCAAATTCAGAGTTGCTGCAACCTATCTTGCAAATGATTATGTTTGGCAATTTGTTCCTGCAGGTATCTAAAGTGTTGGGAGTAACCCTGAGAAATAGCTAGGGGTCTAATCGCAAGAAATTGGAGCAATCCCTTCTGAACATTAAATTGCCCACTTGAAACATGACTAGACATAGTTTGGTACTGGATCTTTTCATTTGGGATACCTTTTTAGGGATATTTCATATTGATAAGGAAAAACCATGGGAATAGACTCACTACACTGGTGCTGCCCAGTTTTTCGGCAGCTTCCAGGAACGGGCCGCCAGACGAGAAGCACGACACGCTCGAGAAAAGAAGATCCGGGCGAAGAAGAAAGGCACCCGAATTTCGTTCAGAATTATGATACCAATGGATATATGGGGGGTACCATATTTCATTATTCATTTGGTATTCATCATGTCTGAAAATAGGGTAATAACATTACTGTAATATATATCATTCCAAAATAGCCATCTAAGTTTGGATACTGATAATTAACCAATGGATTTGGGAGCTTAGGGTACCATATTTCCAGGCAAACCCAGTTGGGAAATGGATCAACGCCTCTATAGAAGCATATTTTTGGGAACCATATGAGCCTCCGTTCATCACAACTATTTTGTTGAAAACATAAGGATACTCGTACCATGGTTTTAACTCTTACCCATTCCTGCCCAGTTTTGATGTAGATTACTGACCCCTATGAACACGTGAACATGTTGTTGCCCCCATTGCCATGTGAAATCAGAGGTTGCTTCCTGGCAATCTAACCATAAGTCCATATCCATATCCAAATGATTCTACCATCACCTTTGCAGCAAACTATGTATAATCATCAGAGGGTAAATCACCAAAATTGTTGGGCGGGCGCAGATAATATCAATCACATTTGTTCGGGTAAGTAGTCAATGTTTGACAATTCTTGAAGGCAACTGGGTTTCACACTAGAAATATCCATCTTTTGTAGTCACCCTTTTGGCCTTCCTATTGGACATAAATCACTATGACCCTCAAAATATATCAAAACGTGATTGTAGCATATTGCGACTATAATATCTCAACCAGAATTTCCTCCACTTTGGGGATATCAACGCAGTATTTTGGTGCTCCAATCTCCATGATGTTTTTCTTGGCGAAGGCGGCGAAAACATCTCGGGTCCCTTTCGGAGACCCTGCGGAGTGCCACAGGAGGCAGTTGGGTTGACATCGGAATTTGATAAAGATGACCATTAGATATCATTGAATTGGGGTAATGTTAAGTGTCAATGTTATATATATATATATTATTTATATTATGTTATATATACACCATTGGATACCATTTCTAAATGAAGATGACTAGTTTCAAATCTGAAGTAGTGGTAAAAACTGCATGTTATGTGGTAAATTTGGGTAAATTTTGTAAAAAGAAACTATGAGTTTACCTTAACTTAGAGAGCCCTCATTTCTCCCAATATCTACTGTACATATCTGTGGTAAGCTAATATAGTGATTCTCCTAATGATTTGGTTCAACCTTGGTGAAATATGACTTGAAGTGTGGTGATTTTAAGCATTGCCTCACCATCCTTTTTCACAACAATGAACCATCCCGGACCAGGTTTCCTGAAATGGGTTGTACATGGACAAACCATCCCCGACTGGGGAAATTGGGTGAACCTTTGTTTGCTGCTAGTTGCTGTTTTTTGTTGCCATGGAAAAAGATACTTGTTGCAGCTGGACATTCACTTTTTTGCTGCTGAGATGAGCCACGGCTGAGCTGTTGGGAAGAGACCAGAAAAGAGGTGAACGGAGCATCCAGTAGTGATCCAAACATTGGGGTGAAGCGGAAGATGAAGCACAGGTAAATAACATTAAATAACCCACTTCTGACTCGTAGCCTTTGAATAGAAATCACACACTGAAAAACATGTTGAACCCATTTTGTTGCAGAATGTTTCTGTCTTTACCCAGTTTTTTTTTGGAAGGACTTGGGCGACACCTGACACCACTAACTTGCCACCAACCACAGGTCAGGGCATATGATTACCTTAATAGGCCATGATTTTTGGATCCAAACAGGGAGCAAAAAAGAAACCACTGATTTGGTCTCCGTTTTCTAAAGCTATGAAAGGTTGGGGCCCCCATGGTGCAGACTCCCAGGAATTGATGTTGCTTGCCCTCTGGCAACCTAACAAAACTATGGAAAATCACCATGTTTAATGGGGAAATCAACTATATTATAAATGGCCATACTCAATAGCTATGTTAAATTACCAGAGGGTAAACCACCATTTTTGCTAAATTCCACCCATTTCTGTTGGTAGAACCCCATTCTCATTGGCGAAAACCCCGCCAGCTTGGATGCTTCCAGCGTCTGCCCGTGCAGTGCCCGAGTGGGGCGGTGGCTTGAAATCAATTTCACAGTACATCCACTATAGAACTTCAAGTTAGCTTCATTTGCATAATCCAACTTTGCTAAACCAAATCCAACATTGGTAAATCCAAAATTGGTAAACAATGCTAACCCCTCCAAAAAACTACTACCAGGGTTGCACCATTGAATTGTCGTCTCGCCGACTCAAAGCTTGGTGTCTGAAGAGGTACCTAGAGCCGAAACATGCGGCGATGATGGACCGCCCAGACCGTTGCAGATGGTCGGCGCCTTATTTGATGATTCGCATTGGGATGATTTTGTTGGGCAACTCTAGGAAAATATCGACGAAATCATGGATTTTCCTGTCAAATCTAGTAAATACAATGATTCGAGACTTAAATCTGGAGGAAATTGTGAATCTTCGGATCAAATGTAGGGCTTCAACATGCTTCAACAGTCATTTTACCCCCAGAAACCAATCCAATGAATTTTTTGAGCTTTGTATGACACGGTGAGAGACATTGAGAGACCAAGATGATCATGAATCATTTGTATATAAGCTGTGTGCAAGATATGACCATGGAAAATCATCTGGCATACGGACTTCATCTAGAGAGATTCTAGATAGCTAAGCTATGCTAAGCTTGTTTACCAAAGAGATCTGAAGGGTATATATCGGTATATCACCAAAAAAAATGGACGTTACAAACTCTGGATCAGCATTTTTTATAGCCTTTGGCCACCATTGGCCCCATGCCCCATCTGTGGTAGGTACAGCAAGGAGAATCATCCTGCCTTCCTCACTGCTGGTCAAGTGCTCCAGAGCAGGGCTATGGGTCAAGACCCTGAGGGGCCCTGTAGTTCACATCATCATTTCATAGCTGGCTATTTTTTTTTCTGGATGTGAATAATCCACCCATAAATATGGTACGTTTAGGTGTTGATCCATCCTCGCTTGTGGGCAAGATTCGCCATGGTCCATTTGTGACGCCGCGCAGCCATTATTGGGTGAAGTCATTGGACAGATCCCATGGAAGACATCACTTCAAAACTGGGGAGACTTGAACCAGGCGAAAGACTGGGGATGGGTCAAGATCGATGACATTCAATCGGTATTCATCATTGACTTGGAGATGAACATGCAGAACTACCAGCAATTTCATGTGAAAGAGGGAACCAAGGTTTTGACCCATACCCGCATTACACTGGTCTCGATCAATCTCAAGACCATTGGCACCAGAGATCTTCCTTGGTTTAAAGACTTCAAGCATGCCATACCCATCTTTGACCAGTAAAACAATCGCAAATAGACCTAGCTGTGCATTTCCTCACAGGTACACTGATCCCGGAAAATAGAAAGGAAAGTTCATCCTACTGGATCCTGCTAGTAATTTAGGAAGAGATCACTTGAGTCAGCTAAAGACTATCTTTTTCTGGACCCCTCTAAGTCTAATTGATGATTCTGTATAGAAGACTCTATCGGTGTAAAGAAAACTCTACTAGTGTATAGTAGACTTTGCTGGTGCCTATTGGGGCTTTTTCTGATTGTTTTTGAGAACCCAGTAACCATATAGTGTATATTTGACAACCACTTTACTGGCTAAATCTTTATACCCTGGACTTGGATAAACCAATCCATTGATACGGGATATGAATCTTGATATAAAGACATTGGTATAGTAATATTGCTTTGATTTTCCATTGATATAGTGATATAGTGGATCTTTTTTGTCAATCTATCTTCCCGATCTTGTCCACTTGACAGACAGCTGGACGCTTAGTGTTCAGCAGTGTTGTTCACACTTTCAGTTCGCAGCATGTGACGTTTGCGCAGCGGCACCGCGGGCAACGCGCCATGCCGGATGGGCTGAAGCCTTTTGTTGACCACTATGCCTGGCACTCGCCCGGAGGTGGTGCAGAGTTTCACTCTCTGGTCATCGTGGCAATGGACAAACAACTATTTATTGTCATTATTCTTATATTTAGACCTTCATTTATAGGGGATTTTCCAGCAGAGAGTACTTGATATTTTCTGTCCCAACACGTGGGATGATAACCCATATCACCAAATTGACTTTTATATTTTTCAATGGTGCTGAAACCTGTTGAAACCAACAGAAAAGAGTGAAAATGATGGTTTCAAACTTCAGGCTCTCACGAAAAGGAGTCCTTGACAGTTGGAAACCGGGTCAGTCTGGGTCAGTCGGCTTCAACTTGAGCAGATTTGCAGAATGAATGGATGCTGCAAAGACATCATCATCTACTGTACGCTGACCACTGCAATGAGTATTTTCCAAAAGTCTGGTTTCACTTGAAACCACTGGATATGGGATTTGATTCTTCTGATATATTTTGATCACCCATTGTATCGCAGCTCTTATTGAAAAACAATGAAAGACACATGTATCAGCAGAACCAACAGGGGCTGGCAAAAAGATCCGAATACCCGAAGTAGTCCTTTCCCCCATCACTGGCCTTGAATAGATCTGAGGCGGTGTTGGAGTGTTCTCCCAGCAACACACCGGAACAGCTGAAGAAGGCGGATAATTTCTGGGGGATATGGTGGACTTGGTGAACCCTTCTGTTGATTTAAGCATGAAAAGCTGCGCTGGACTGGGGAAACAATTGGTGTTTGATGGGGACCAACAAAAATAAGAGCATGGGATGGTGAACCATCAATAAAAACAGCCAACATTTCTGAGGTTTTACCGGAATCAGTCATGATGGCTCCCAAGTGATTGATAGTTGGGGATCTTCAGCCATGGCAAGTTTTATCCCTCTGTGTTGGACTCAGGACCAAGGTTTACTGGGCGGCCAATAATGATACCGATATCTGAGGTACCGACGTAACATGCCATTTTTGTTGGCAATATGTTTGTTTTTTTTCCTGAAATATTGGCCTGGCATAGGGTTTACACAAGTCGAGTACCGAAAATCCATACACCTGCCTGACCTGCCCCCTCATTCCATTGCACACAACAACCTACGTACATTTTGGCAAGTTCAGACATGTTCAGACATATATTTTTGAGGGTATCGGAAAACAGTTCTGGAGGTTGAAATGCACATTGGGAAGACTCAAATGATTCCAAGCCAGAGTTGGTGCATGAAGCATTTGCGTCATGCTTTCACCCACATCCACCAACAAATTTCGGATTCATGCACTTAGTGCATGGCCATCCAAATTGTGGACTTTATACATCTTTAAAATTCTTTCAATGGCTTTATGCATCTGTTTGCTTTCCTAATTCTGGCATATTCTGGCGGCCATGCCAGGCATATCATGAGAAGCTAAGACAGCAAGGTCCTTAAGGATCCACTGTCGAAGACATCGTTGATCGAAGTGCTGACTGCTTCGAGTCGTGTGTCTGTTTTGGTGACTGGGATTGGTCCACATGAAATTGACCCCCAAACTTCCATTGAGCAGTGGCTGCGATGTACCATGATGTACCCCTGTTTGATGATTAAGTCTAGGATTACACTAATCTTTATCATTCATCCTTTAGTCCTTTATCATCCTTTCTCTATATATGATTATATATTATATATATACATATTCATATGTATATAATATATATATATATTATATATATATATATATTTTTTGGGGATGAACGTGTTCAATCTACTTGGAATCCACCGGTCGGATCGAGGTTTCACCCAGATAAAAGGCCCTGGAGCGCCGGAGACTATGGGCAGCAGGCGATGCAGCTGCAAATGTTGGATGGAAACAAGAAATCATTGGTCCGTCATAATCCACAAATATTGGACATGACATGATTATGATTATGACATGATGAGTTGCGAAATTTAAAGTTTGATTCTTACGGTCTATCAAAGAAATTAGAGTGTAAAATGACAATTACAAATTGAAAAAGTTGAAGAACAAGACGAACTACTTGGTTTCAAGGTCGTGTAGACCTGGTCCCACCATGGAGCTCAGGTCACTCAGTCGCTGAACGAGGTGAAGCGCCGTTGGGAATGGGACTGTGAACCAAACGTGGACTCGTTCGTTAAATCTAGGGGTGCATCCCAATGAGTCAGGGGCTAATAACATGAAATCAATTGAAAAAATAAATAAATAAATAAATATATATATATATGTGTACATAAATATGTTTAGAGATATAGGCCAGGTTATACCAAGATGCTTTTGGATGGTGGGATGTTTTGGGATATCGGTTACAGATGGTCTCGGTCCGCCCAGGCGTGGGAGGCCCTGCGCTTTCCAGCACTTCGGGAGGTGAGATCTGCGAGATCTGTCGATCCTGGAACTTTTCTGTCACTCTTCACAAAAATTCAGAAGGAAAAGTTCAGAAGATATCAGAAGATATCAGAAAATACAAAATTGTACATAGTATATTGATGTATATTGTAACATACATTTACATGTATATATATATAGATTCTACAGATTTTCTTTTCAGGCTTTCAAAGAAAAACTCGAGAACATCGTCAACAACCATCAACCTTGAGTCGGGATTCACGTGTTTGATCTTTCTCTTAGATGATCGCCTATATAGATATATATATAGACCACTTACATTCATTTATCACGTACTGGGTGAAATTTGCGACCAAATCTAATGCCTTTGATGCGCAAGGCCTACGATGTCATTTGGCATCGAGAGAAGTCGCTCTGCTGCAGCAAAACACCTGACTCTGAGCCCTGCTCTGGCTTAAATGAACTGAGGGTTTGCCCAGAAACCAGGTAGACCCCAAAGTGCCATTCTCATGGGGAACAAAATGGGAAACATATGTTTTATAAATGTGAAGAAACATCCTATATTAAGAGTTTATTTCGACTTGCACAGGTATATCCAAGACAGTGATCCAATACACATTTGAGCCCCAAAGATTACTGAGACTGACCAGTCTTCAGCATTTCACCAACATCTAGCAAGCCTTTCAAACATACCCTCTGGTAATGAAACATGGCAATGGAAACTTCCCCCTATAGCTTACTTAGTTTCCAGCAAGCCATGTTTGAGTGCCAGAGAGTATTCGGAACTAGTATCCGATGCATATTCCATTCCCGATGCATATTCCATAAAATCCTACATGTAGGTGATAAGTCCCCATGAAATCCCTCCAAAAAGGAGAGGGTAGATGGTTACCCTCTCCTAGGACGCCCGCGGCCCCGGCCCCGGCGCCGCCACAACCACCAGCTCCGCCTGCGCGGGAAGCTCGAGAGCCACAGCCACGCGGACGGTCGAGGAGGTTAGCTGAGGGGGTATCGGAATGTATCGAATGGGAATATAATGAGTGAATCTAATATAATGATATATAATGATATATAATGATACATGATGATATTATGATCGGAATAACGGGTAAAAGATATTACGGCCAGCACTTGTGCTATGCTCGCCACTCTTTTGGGAGGATTGTCGGGAACCTCATATTTGCTGACCAGTACAGTACTTTGTGGCTTTCCACTATTTTGAATGGTTTAACTTGATGTACCTCAGGTTGCTTCTTGGGAGACGTGTTTGTTGACCCTCTGCGGGGATTCGGCTGTCCTCCTTTCGCTGTTTTCAACACTTTTTACATAAACCCTTTAAAACAAACTACAAAACCTTACTCATACTCGTAGGAAAAATCCTAAATTAACCCTAAAGAAACCCTAAAGACACCCTAAGGAAACCCTGCAAAGACCATATGAAAGTGTGTGTGTATATATATATATATATTTATAGATAGTGAAGAACCTGGTGGGCGTAGTGCACGTGCTGCGGGCAATACCAGTAGTACCGCACAAGGCGGTGGCGGAAGTTTCAGGAATAGCAAACTATAGGAAAGGTGAGTTGCTGTGAATGATGGATGGCAGAGCGAAC
>BGPT01000078.1:163249-180749 GCA_003297045.1 Symbiodinium sp. clade C Y103
TCTTCATGGCTGAGCTCTTCACATCTTGGCTCTTCTCACCTCTGCTTTTCAACTGTCCATATTGTCGGAAGTTTCACTTCTAAACTTCCTTCGATAACAATAATCTTATATGGTGTATATTCTTATTCCCAAGTATATTCACAGCATCTATATAATGGGAACAATGCGTATAATAATGGGAATATAATGGTGTGTGAATCTATGGCATATGCAATTAGAAAAAATGGTGTTGGAATTTCATTATTCTAGGATATATTGAGTCCAAAAGATATATTTGATAAGGGATAAGAATATGATCTTAGGGGGAATCGAATGGGAGTATAGTGTTAAAGGGGATATTAATGGGATATATGAATAGTATGGAATAGTAAGCAATGGCTAGCTACAAATTCCAACATTGAATATCATAGAGGTATATAGGGAATATAGTGTAATTCTAAAAGGATCTGATAGGAACAACATGTGAATACAATGTTATACGGGGCATTTGTTAATAGAAACCAGCTATAGAATGAACTATACAATCAACTATAGTGGAATATGGGAATATTGAATATAATCCTATCCCCAGCAACAATGATGAGAATATAATGAAAATAGGATGGGAACACAATTGGAATATAATGGGAATGTACCAGCCATTATGGAGATATACAGAGATACAGTAGGATATGTAACTGATATGTCTCTATATATATATATATATAGCATTAAGATAGATATTAGATTTGTTTTGATATTCGTAGATAACCAACAATATTAAACACACCCCAGAAATCATGGTGTATTTAGGGGATGCAATCTCTTTGGGAGGGGGGAGGAATTGGCAGGGTTTTACAATCATAGGGCAAATCCCCGGAAAAAAAACACATAGGAAAAATGATGATCAACCACCCTTTTTCAGACAAAAGAATGTAACCACGGTAATGGTGGTATTCCCATGAATTCTATTTGTGTTGGACTGGGTTTTCCGTCCCGCGAGATTCCAGCCTCGCTTGACTTCAGCTGTTGTGCAAGATCGTTGAGTTGCTTTCGCAATGGTCCTGTAGGCCTTTCAAATTGTAAGTTATATCCCACTATATCATATCCCATAAATTTCATGTAAGTTATATCCCATAAATTTCATGAATATAGGCCATTATATTATATCCCATGACATCTCCCGATAAAAGGTGGATTTCATATCTTATTCATCCATATTACATCCCACTAATCACATAACGTTTCGCATGAAATCTCCCTACGAATGGTGAGTTTTACATCCCTTTGATAGTAGTTTTGGTCCTATCCCCATGTTCCAGAACTTAGTTGTTTAAAAACCATAGATGATTAATTATTTTCCATTATGATAAACAATAGTATTGTCATCAAGCATGTTATCCCTGCATCATCCTATTCCCACAATATCCCACGATACATCTTTATATCACATACCCTCGGGTAAATTAACATAGACCCTGCCAGATAGGGGTTGGAAGATTAGTTTCCACTAAAAAAAAATCATTTTCAGGGTCTATATTAATTTACTAGAGGGTAACATTGTATCCAATATTAGTCACTCCTAGGTATTTAGGTATCAGATCCGATAATCATCATATCCCCAGGAGTGATCCAGTATGTCAATATCCCCGTATACTGTATATCGTTGAACCTATTTCCCATTACTGTGAATGATCCCAACATCATCATATCCCAGTTACATGTGTATAGAGATACCCACATATACATAATATATACATATACTATGAACCATTGTCATTTGTTGTGTTCCATTAGAAACAAAACCATAGTATTATAATGTATTATATATAGATCTATTATATTCTATTTTATCCCGTTGTATATATATGTACATACATATGTAAATGTATATCCCCATGTACATATCCCCATGATATATTGTTGGTTACATGTCATTATATCCCATTATATCCTATCATATCCCGTTAATCTACTTATCTATAACCCAACCCCAGTAGATTAATCGGATATCACATCTTCATATGTATCTCCCACTATACATACATATTTATAGTACAACATGTCTCTCTCTCCCTGTCTCTCTCGCTCTCGCTCCCATGAATCATTGCAAAACCAAATGTATCCAATATTGATCCAGTGTATCCCATTATACACATATACATTATGTGTATATGTATCATTATATTCCACAGTTGTATCCATTCTATCCTATAGTTATATCCCAATCTCTATATATACATACATACATATGTACATATGTACATATATACATACATACATATGTACATACATATGTACATATATACATACATACATATGTACATATATACATACATACACATATATATAGTATCTATATGTATTTATATATGTACATATGTATATATATAGAGATTGGGATTTATATACACATTTATATTACAACGTATACATGTATGTATCTATATATATATATATACACATATTTATAATCACCTAACCCCCTTGGCAACCTCAACAGCCGCAGGCGTCATGACGAGTCTGACGCCCCAAACAACGAAGCGACACCTGAAGCGCCGGACACTGAGGCAATGCAACGAAAGGCGGGTGATGGGACAGTTCACACAAGTCAAGGCCATGAAACACTAGGGAAAATGTGGAAAAATCCGGGAAAATATGTTGAAAAATATGGTAAAAACTGGAAAACTATCGTAAAGTGTGGTTCTCAACCATGTTTTTTGCAAGTTGAATGAGGTTTCAATCAAACTAGCAGCAAGAAGTCATAGATTCCAGCTGACATTCTGGCCTTTTTCTGGACCGCGGTACACTGAGTGATTTTGCAGGGCATCAAGGGTGCAGCCCAGGGTGTCTAGATGACAAAAGCAGAAAGTTTCACTAGTTGACATAAATACATATCAGTTCGTGTATATATATATACACACAATCGAGGGTGTCTGGTTGACTGGGATCTGTCCCACCTCTCTGAATCTGAAGAATCCTTCCAGGCCAGCTCACCTGGTGGTGATGTCGAATACGTCGGTGAAAAAACCGCCCAAATTTGATGTGTCCGAAAAGCATGTTCTCCATCAAAATGGCAACATAACTCAATATATTCGGGTAAATCCCCAATTTTCAGACACACACCCTGTCATCAAATGATCATCGCAGGCAGATGAGTTGAAAGGCGAAGGCAATCAGCTCTACCGAAATGTTTCGGCGCCCAGCCGGTACTGCGGTTTCCACCGGTTGGAATGCGAAGATATGGGAAGATGTCCCACCTTTCTCAAGCCTGGCCCGGAAAGGTTGAAGAATGTTGAAGATGTTGCGACAGCAGATTGTGACCTATGACTTTGATGTTGAGGTAGTGAGTTTTGATATGTTTTGATTCACTTTTCCTGGCAGCAGCCTGGACTCACGACATCCATGACCATCCCGGGTATCAGAATATAGTGCTTGGATGTGCTTGGTGTTTCCGCGCGTTTAAACCTAAGGTTGATGATCACCAAGCGACTTTGTATATTCCAATCATTTCCAATCGGCGTTCAAATCACCCACTGGATCACTACTATGTTTCCCGAACTTGGATGATGGGAACAAGTACAGGAAGCCTCTATAATGAGGTAAACCCAATTAAAAACCATCAGCAATTTGGGGGTTATCATCGAGTTTACAACACTATTTGGTTAAAGAAAAACATTTTCCGATCCTTTTTCCCAACAAAACCAGCCACAATTGATGCCCCCAACCGCAAGGCCCAAGCAGCAATGGCAACGGTGCGCTCTTCTGAAGCAGTCGGGTGCTTGGGGTGTGTGAAGTTGTGGCTATGTATATCCAAAAATGAGGGATATGATATGATGTAATCTACAATTGTGCAGATTATGCAACTATTTTAATTGATTTATTTTGTATATATATATATATATGTATATGTGCTCATTTGCCTTCTTTCCTTGGTTTTACATACACAGCCGCTACAAAGCCAGTTCTTGAACTTGATTTTTTAGATGTTGGTTCTGTAGCTCAACCAACTTCTGGACAGTCTGCCAGCTTCGGCCGTTCTGAGACCGACAGCCTTGAGCTTCGAATGACTGCGATGCAACAGACTGGGACTCAGAGATGTTGGGGTCCTTCCCACATCGCAAGAAAGCCCAGTGGAAGCTGAATGTAACCTCATGGAGCAATGAGAAATCTAGGATGAAATCTGTAAATGGACAACACTCTCTGTGTTCCGGATGGTCTGAGGTATCGACTTGCTATCCGCAAGTACAGCGATGCGATTCAGTGTTGAGCTTAGAAAACCCGATCGTTCAGGAGCAGCTGTGAACTCCTTGTGCGGGAATCATTATCACCATGATGATGATGATGATGATGACGACGATGATGACGATGATGACGATGATGACGATGATGACGATGATGACGATGATGACGATGGCGATGACGATGACGATGGCGATGATGATGGCGATGATGATGATGATGATGATGATGATGATGATGATGATGATGATGATGATGATTGCTATTTTGATTATTGCTATTTTGATTATTGCTATTTTGATTATTGCTATTGTGATTAGTGTTTGTATTGATATTTTGTTTATCGATTTTCTTGTTTATCTATAGCTTATTTGTGTATGTATTATTCATATTTTTGTATTTAGCTATTCATTTATTTAGTTTCTTAAATATTGATTTATCTCGTAAAGATTATTTATTTTCTTTACATATATGCACTTATTTATTCATGTATTCATCTATTTTTGTTTTTTCCTTTTTCCCTTCGATTATATATGTGTTTGCTTTCTTATTTATTCATTTGTTGACTTATTCATGTGGTGTTTCTACGTATTCATTCATTTTTGTATTTAGTCAATTACTTCTTTAGTTTGCATGTTGTTTATTCGTTTATTTGTTAGTTTATTACTGCGGCAATTACAATTAATTAATTATCTAGGTGGTGAAGAGAAAACATCCTATCCTTCTGAAAATGGCATCGCCATAGTTCTCACGTGTTCTCATTTGCACTTCAGCTTACAATGCATTGTCTTCTCCATCTGAAGTTTGTCCTGTCCAATTAGTTTAGTTCTCAAAACTAACAACTGACTCACCCAGGAAATCTGCCAGACTACCTTGAAAGTTGGCCTGCTAGAGGGTACGAGAACTCCCAAATTTCTAGGTGTCCACATGGGAAGATTCCCTGGCCGATGGGAATGGGATGAGAATCATGGAGCGATGTCGATCAAGAACCAATCACTGCTTTTCACTTCGATGTTCATCCACCTATTCAGATTGGAAATTCATAGGTGAATTTCCTTCGGTTCAGTCTCCACTTTTGTTCATCAAGTTGATTAACTGATTAACTCATATTAACTCCCTTTTATTGTCCCGTCAATTCCCGTGAGTGCTGGTTTAGTCCCGTTTCTTGTGGGCTAAATCCAGATTTTGGTGATTAAATCATCTCAAATCAAATTAAATCCACATCCTCAGATCTTCCATTGCCTATCATCATTGGCTCGGTTTATGGGGAAATTTACAGGAACCCCCCTCATACTTGGGACTGAAAACCATGGTTTCCTGATGCTTCCTGTAGGTTTTCCTTGAAATCTCGTCATATCAATGCCTTCCAGCCATAAAAAACCTCGAGGCTGACGCCCCAGAACCATCGGCTTTGGAGCAATCGCGCCCTATGCCATGCAGCCTTGAAACAGTGGGACCAGTGTAGAGAGGCGCCCAAAGTGGGGATTTCGTGGGGTTAATGGGATCTCATGGGATCTGATGGGATTCTATGCGATTTTATGGGATTTTAGAGGGGTGCAATGGGAGTGTGTGATAAGATACCATCAGACATCTTAAATGATGTTCTTTGAAAACTATGGGAAAACCCACCCAAAATCGTATACTGAAAATGCCTCCATTCTTGGACATGACAGAGCCAAAATGGCCCGAAATCAGCAGCGGATGGCTCACAGGACGGCTGGAAAATCCGACATTTATAGTTGTTCCGAGCTATCAACCTCCAATGAGCAAGGGAATTTTCTATTGCCATGAGAGGGTATTTCAAGCTTTTCATGACATAAGATCGTTGCACACATTTCCAGGATATGTACACATCGCAGGGTCCCCTAGACGACTGTCCGAGCTACAGTGTAACGGAGGGTCCAGCAGCTGTCCGCTCTTTCCTTCTCTTTGGGCTCTGCAGCAGCTGATGTTCTTTCAGCTCCTCGGCAGAGTGGTAATGAAAGTCACATCAGCAAAGGCAAAAGCGGATGGACGAATTTTGGAAGATGAATGAAGATGATAGATTTGATATGATATGATATGATATGATATGATAGATGATGGAAATGAGGTCTGAATCCTTTTGCCTTGCTTCGTTGGGCCAGTCTTGAATCGGATCGATGGGATCGAAGCTGAAGTCTGGACCGCAGACCAAGCATTGCATGTTTTTTTGCTGTTCATTTTGCCACCTTTCATTAGTACTGCCAGCAGAAGTTGATTGCTTCAAGGTTTTAAGGCCTTTTCCCATGGACGACTTTCAGGCTGCTGTGGTTTGTAGTATGTTGGGATGCTGCAGTCTGCTTTTTTCTTGTGATGTCCGGAGGCTTTTCTCTTGATTGCTATTCAACTCCTTTTTTTGATTGTACATGGTTGGGCGCTCATTATTTTTCTTAAAATTCCAGTTGTGTTTGGGAAGTTCCTGCTTATGTCACTACCATCTCCATTTTGTGCTGTTTCAAACCTTCAGTATCATTCGTACATCTCCAGTGCTGTTGTATTGAATATCTATGCCTTGTTTCCCGTTGCATCTCTACATGGTGTGTAGATATATGGTGTGTAGATAAATCTAGTCGGCACCACCTTCGGATTTCCGGGAAGTTTTGATCCAGGATCCCATATCTCCATAATGTACAGTGAAACTTCTATTGAACGCTTCCTTTTCCATGTTGTGTTGATTCAATCCGATGTTTTTTGGGTGACACCTCCACTTTCGAGAATATTGATATCCCTCATATGTATGGCATTGAATGAGGGGAAAAAAAATCGGAATGATCAAAATGGAGGTTTCCTAAAATAGGGGTACCTCACAATAATCCATTTTTGTTTGGGATTTTCCATTGTAAACGATCCATTTTGGGGTACTGCCATTTATGGAACCCCCCAAATCCATACACCTCCTCTGAAGTTTGATCGGCGATCCGGACCACATATCCCCGATATTCCCGGATCACCATCCCAGCTGATATTGATATTTTTAGAAACTTGTGATATATAATTATATATATACATATAAAAATATCAAAACAAAATATTTCTACAGTACTACATTTCAATGGTTTAACATATCAGTGATACTATTAGTCTTTAGCACAATCACTTCAACCATCGAATATCCCACTGATCGCCAGCGCTCCGCCAGGAGCGGCTTCGTGCCGTCTGGCAGTTGGCACAGGGCGCGCCGTTGCCCGTGGAGACGATCCAGAAAGGGCAGAGTAGCAGCAGGGCGCGGCAAGCCTTGCGTGCCTTGGTGTCACGCTTCAAACCGTCACTGGAATGATGGTTAGATGGTTATATTCAATGGGGGTTTCTTAAGTCATAGTGACTGGATCCCCCAGTCACCATAGGTTTCAATACTAAGTCATGTCTACTGACTGATGATTATTCAATGGTAAGAGGAATCATCAACAACCGTCAATAGCCAGCAATAACCATACAGAAGCAACAACAAGCATGATCAATACCCTCTGGTGAACTAACATAGCTATGGAAAATCACCATTTTCATGGGAAAATCCACTATTTCTATGGCCATTTTCAATAGCTATGTTAGTTCACCAGAGGGTAACCATCATCAATAAGATTCAAAGCCCATTTGGGGGGTTCTTATAGTCATGGAGGATCCCCCAGTCACCATGGGTTTCAATAGTCATGGTCATTCATGACTTGGATGTTGTCGGGTACCCCTATTTTAGGAAACCTCCAATCTTAACGGGAATTATTTCCATAGCTGGCCGTATCATAGCAGTTATTTTCAGGTTAGTGAATTATTCGAATTCAGCCAGAATTTTTTTATAATGACATTGACAAAATGATTGGTACTCGTAGTAGAATGATGGTTCATGATGCTTAATGAAGACGAATTACTGATGGTCAATGATGGTTGATGTATCATGAAACACAGAATATGACAGGCATAGCCTCAAGGCGAGACCCCCCAAACGACAGCTGAGTTGACCTATGCCTAGGCAAATTTCTATGGTTTATGGGGCATGTAGCGAACCAGTCAGGGCTATAAACCAACTTACAACAGGAGGGCCTCACCTTGTATGATTCGTAGTATAATGATGGCTAGTGATGGGTTGATCATGGAAGAACAGTATTACAAGGACCTTCGAGAACAAACAGGAATTATCATTGAAGGACATTCCAAAATCTTTGAATATCTTTGAATATTTCTCCCATCCCGCTACCTCTGTGTAGAAACAACTTAGTGGTTCCTGCTTTGGATTGTGATTTGTCAAATCCAATATTGAATTCCACCTAAACTAAACCCTGGGAATGTTGAGGTATTCGATACACTGCATATTGGCTATATGTCCCCATTTCAGGGTGGCTGTACTATATTACATTCACTTCCATCTGGTAAATATAGGGTTTTAAAGTTTCACCATGTTTAACCCCAGGTCTGTTTGGTAATATAAGATATCAATACACCACAGGAAAGGGATTACTTCATCGGTTTTGGGACCATCGACCCCTCAGAGGTGTGGTGCCCGGAGCGCAGTTGGCGAAATTCGCACTGAAGAACAAAAGCGGGCGTCGCATCGTAGGGCGCTACATGGAACCACCAGCGGATGCACGTGTAGCGGAGAGCAGGTGGCTGGGCTTGGGTATATTTCCATTAGTAGCTTTTGAAGATGGGAGCCCATTGATGAATATGTAAGAAAGAGTAATTATATTATATTATATTATTATACTATTATACTATATTGTATTGTGTTATGTTTCGTTTTATTCTATAAATTTGCATTGTATTGTCATATTATGTCGCATTATATTAGATTGTATTTTATTGTGGTATAGTATATTACTTTATGGTATATTCTTACATACTATATTACTCTATATTATAGCATATTGTAGTATATGATAGTACATTATAGTTTATTTTGATATATTACAGTATCTTGTAGTATATTAAGATATATTATGGTATATTGTAATATATCATAGTATGTTAAAGTATACTATATTGAATGCAAATATCACAGTTTTCATATGCACAAGTGTATATACATATATATGTTGAGATATGTGTGTATAATGGGTTGATTGAATATTTTGAATGGAAAAGGGTTGCGCGCGAGCTAAATAGAGTTTGATGTTTCATGATTTTCCAGCCCTGACAAGCTACATGGATCTTGAACAATGGGGTGGTTTCGATGGTCAATTTGCAGGATATATTCATTTTTTTAATATATTCATATATACATACACACCTGTCATGCAACTGTACTCGATAATTTGGATCCTGGACAATTATATACCGTGTCTTTTAGATACGTGATCATAGAATAATAGATGTTTTCTTGATTTTTCTTGGTAAATGACCACAGCAACAACAACGACAACAACTACAACAAGTCAGCGACCTGTTGTTCTTTGAGCACCAATGTGAGGAAATAGTTGGAACCATGCAATGGAATTGACACCAACATCTTTTTGCACCATATGTACAGTGGTATGATCAGTAATTATATATATATATATAATACATGGAGTTGAAGATCCACCTCGGATTTTCAATGTGAGAAAAGACGCAGTCTTTGGTGCGATGTTTTCCTTGCTCACTGTTCTGAAGAAACCTGTGTCATGTTCGCTCAGAAAAGTGTTGCACCTTTTCTCATTATCAAACGCCTCTTAACAAAATAAATTCTGATATGTTCATAATTAAGGTGATGTGGTGATCTATAGTATATACATGAATATACACATGTGTATATATATGTAGTATATTATATATACTACATAATACCCTTTGCAACTGTATTTGAGGTGTGCAGTGGTCTACTGCCCAAGCGAGTTTGATGGTGGTGCTGGAGCTGAAGAATGTTTGACCTTGTGCCTCTCGGCCCAGCGACACAACGATCTGTCCCTCTCTCATTGAAATTTGGTTGTTTAAGAAAATGATGATATGAATCTGCTGAATCTTGGGGTACAGTATCCACTTTGACTTTGGACATGAAACAGTCATTTTGAAAGAACTGCAAAAGAAGCTCTCCAAAACCTGAGGTCTTGAAGTCTTACCCCTTGGCATTGCGGTCTTTGCCATCGACTTAACTCCCACCAAGCAGAGTCTCTGTCGCCTGGAAGACGTGGAATGTGCCGTGGCCGCGTTGCGCGATGGTAGCCTCCCGGGTTTGGCCAACACATCTCACTGCCTGGTGGCCCTCTGGGGGCGTTCCACTGGCGCGGTGGCTGCCCTGCAATATGCCGCCCAGGATCCCTCCGTGGCCGCCCTCGTGATGGATTCCGCCTATAGTGATTTGACCAACTTGGCCCCGATGGCACCGATCTTTTCGCCCGTCTCCAACTTGTGTCAACTGCTGGGAAGTAGCGGAAGCAGTTTTGTCCCACCTGTGGAAGTGGCCAAGTCTTGTTTTGTCCCTGGTTTCATTCTACACGCTGCCGAAGATCGGATGGTTCCCAGTGACTGTGCTCGAGACTTGCGCAGCAACTATGGTGGTGAGGCTCAAGTGCTGCTGATGCCCAAGTGTTCCCATGACTCGCCACGACCTGGCTGGGCCTTGGCTCGTGCTACGCTGTTTCTGGCCAGGGCTTTCAAATTGGAAAACTCGGCCGTTGCGAAGCTGGATTTGTACCTCACTAAGGTGGTGGGATCTGAGAAGAACCAGGACAGTCAGGACAAACAGCTGGAAAGACAGGCCGAACATTTCTTGAAATCCAATGAAACACAGCAGCGGCTTCACGGATTGTTGCTGAAAGCTGCGAATGCTTGCGGTCACAGAGTTGGATTCCACCGAAGTCTGGCGACAGGTCAGAAAAGTCGCGGCCGAAATGGACTGATCGGTGTTCACTATGCCATTCTCTTTCAACTTCCACGTTTTGAAGACGAAGTTTGCATTGCCTGGGCGTGTGAATCTGGAACAACGGAATGCAGAGAATGCAGGGTTGGCATGGTTCATTTCCTTGCTATCTCGTGTACATCTTTGAGTATCTCTCGCGCGGTGATCAGACGGGAAGAGACTCATCATCGTGTTGCAGTTCAGGATTTGATGGTGAAGGAGCTTCGAAGAAGTGTCGAGCCATTGGGGTCCCAAAATGATCAAAAATGGGCCCCTAAATTCTTGGCTGTGTTGATAAGGGAAAATGCTATGATAATGTGAATAATGTGAATTAAAGTGTGATAAACGATCAAATTTTGCGAGTATTGCCATACTGGCTGCCATACTCACAGCCATATTCTCGTCGGATTTCTCACACTCCAGATCACTCCAGCCGCTCATGGTCGTCCCACCCTTGGGATTCACATGCCATGCTGGATCATGAGAGGGCTTTGAGCCACTATTTCCAGACACCATGACGCATGTATGGTTGTTTTTTTCCCCTGGATCATTTGAAATTGGACATTTATATGATCATCGGCAGTAGTTTAGGGGATTTCACCGGCTTCGCTCCACATTGTGGCATCAAAAATGGACCGGGTCCTTTCAAACATTTCAGCGGTCCAGGAGTTGAGATTGGTTCCCAGAGAGAAAGCGCACTGCCTGCTGTTGACCCTCAGTGATTTTGGTCGCATCGACGTGAAGATTGGCAATGCTGATGCCTTGCAATTCCCTGGCACCAAGGACAGAACAAATCCAGGGAAAGGATGGTGGAAAGCAGGAAATCAAATGAAATCAATGGAAATCACCAATATATAATTTGTTGGTCAGAAACATGAAATATGAGGTTAAACCTATGGTACCTTCTTTGGGGGACGAACTTGATGACTTGACATCAATTGACATCAATTGAAATCATGTCCGATGTCAGGGTTCCCACAGCCAGGACTGCGGTGCATTGGAGAGCACAGCACTTTGGACAGCTGCCATGGGCGATTCCCGACTGCCCGAAGTTAAGGTCCGATTTGGGTTTAGGGTGCGGCATGAAGATCAACACCTGATGGGATTTTGTTATGTTTGACTTGGGAGATGAAGTCAGTTTTCTGGTGGATGGAGATTGGTTTCTTGGAACACGAAGTGAACTTTAGGAGGATTTCTGGGTTCAGCAGTGGGCTGACTGCCAGGATTGTGCAAACACTCTCTGAACTCGGGAAAAGTCACAGGAAAACCATGGGTTTGACCCATGTACCTGGGGATTGTCCATCAAGCCATGTTTAATGACGCCGGAGGCTATGGAATGCCGCCGACTTTCGGGATTTCTCTCTAAAATCGTCCATCAAATCCTGTACAGATGATTCTTCCGTTTCAACCTCCATGGGATTTCCCAGCTAGCCATGTTTGATTACAGTATAATTCCATGAATTACACTGCAAATGTCCAGAGTTCCGGCCAGGATGAGCTGCTTCCTGCCAAACTTATACCAGGCGTTAGTCCCTGGAGATATCCCAGTGGTTACTGCTGTGTATTGCTGCAATGATCGCCAGTTTGATGGATCGGATTTTTGGGGTACAGCCATCCGCCAGAGAAAGCTGATAAGACCATGATCCAAACTTGGTATTGCGGAGGTTTTTCCTGGTTTCAGCATGGGTCAATTAGGCAGAGTTTCTGGCGGATGTATCTACCATTGCATGGCTTTTGTAAATCAGCTTATTACAAGGGGGGCATTGGATCAGTGGTGGACCATGATTTCTATAATATCATCAATCTATATCAATCTAAAAGTAATTGATCATAATCATCAATATATTAATCATATTTTAATCAGTCTTCAGTATAGTTACTCTACAAATCATACATCCTCAGTGTGATGATTCCAAGTACGAAGCCTTCCCGTCACGCCTCTTGCGACGCCAGTTGCGGATCCCTGTGGTGATCCCATAGCCTTGGCTCATCACTTCGCAGCCTCGGAGGAAATCCTGGGGGGGTCAGCCTGTTGGAGAAAGTTGCAAGGCACCAAAAGATTCTTTTAAAGATATCATAAGGATTGCCAGTTCCACCAGTTAGAGAGATTTAGCTTCATGAGGCCACTTTTCAAGACATTATAGAGAGATGACATGTATATGAAAAGAACCATGATTGGCGAATCAGTTGTACTATGTTGTACTGAAGTATCCATTTCTTGGCGATCTGTGCTTTTGACCCAAGGCAGCTGCTCCATGAAAAACACGGGTGCCAGGTAGCGACGATCCAGGAAGCAAGCCTTGACAGCCTCCCAGCGTCCGCAGCGGAACTGGCCATGCAAATGTGACCCGGCAGAACCAAACAAACGGCAATATGACTCGTATTGACCCCAAAAAAATGGTTTGTTACTGAATAGTTCAACATAATTAGTTTTTAAATGTTTTTCATAGCTAGGCTCGCTCCAACCTCTTGTTGTTTTTCAATGACACTGGGAGGTAAATTGATGTAAATTCTTGATGTTTATGTATTTTACCTGATTTTACCAGATTCTTCCTTGTTATTTGCATGTTTTTGCCCTGGTCTCCGGTGGAAGCAACCCGGGAAGTGGATAGGGGTGTTCAGGGGTCGGAGGACACCCAGGTCAGATTCTGGGGATCCGTCGAAAATCTGATGGTTTTGACAAAATCCAACCAATTGCACACCCAACATGATCATCATGGTGTCCTAAGATACTTATATATGATTCACTGATTCACTTATGCTTCGCTTTGTTGCGGACAACATGTTCTTTCCAACGGCCCCAACAAAAAAGCTTGACCTCTTCGCCAAGAGTTCTTGATTTCGGTCTGAACCATCGAGGCCTGCATGAGATTTTTCATCCCTAAGTTGGGGTGATCAGTGATAACGTGCTCACAAATTTGGGCAATGTATTTTCAATGCAGGATATGCATGATAAACACTGGCGTGTGATTCATTAAACATCTATAGATATGATTTGATATGATTGGATGTACACAGTTACCCTGGTCTCAGTATAGCTTGATCATTGATAACTGATTATATTGATTTCGACTGAGGGATAGGAGCTCAAGTTGTGTTTCAACTTGTTGGAGTGGTTGAAGACTGACCATGGTTGAATGGGCAACTCATCCAGTATATGTTTCTCATGGGCACCTCAAAATCCTTCAGTTTATTTGCTTTTCGCAACCATTGCTCACTTCCAGGCAGCAAAAAGCGCAGAATCCCGTCCATACTTTGCGAGACAAGGACCTGTGAACTGCCTGTGCAGTTGGAACATCCCAACTCCTCGACCATTCTATTCGTTTCTTGGATGTGAACTATAAATAACTATAGGGTACCAGGGTATTGATTCATCCTATGATCTGAAAAGCTTGTTTGCTGCATTTGGAGCCTCACAAAGCTACAAGATTCAGTGGCTTTGCTGAGCCTTTCTGGGGGAGAAGGCCTCGGCAGCAACCGTAAGGGTAATGTTGGCAGCAAATGTAGCCACGACAGTAGGATATCTTAGTCAGCTTTGATTGTATTTTTGCGCAACATGTTGGTGTTTGCAAGGAGGATACATCAATGGTGAAAAAGCAACGATATTCAAGCAACTTGTCATTGCTTTGTTGGCACTGCTTTGAAGATTCCTCTTGCTTGGTGCAAGGCGCTTCCGCAATATCGGACTAGCTCAATCTTATACATATATATATATATACAAATGCACCAGATGAGAAAGCGCATGGGAGCCACTCCAAAGATATCAAGAATCAAAATGACATCATAGTTATATTCTTCTATGGGAATAGGGGCCTTCATTGGCAAGGGCCTTCATTGGCACATTTTGAGGGGTTGAGCCATCATCCTAAAACATTCAAAAACATTCCAAAACATTAAAAAAATACCAGTATCTTTTTGAATGTTTTTGTTTTTTGTTGTTTTTTTTTCTTTTTTTGATTTTTTTTTGTTTTTTTTTTTTGTTTTTTTTGTTTTTTTTTGATTTTTTTTGAATTATTTTGTTTTTTTTTTTAATGTTTTGGAATGTTTTAGAATTTTTTGGAATTTTTGGAAGGATTTTGTTTAATATTTTTTTGATTTTTTTAGAATTTTTTGGATCTTTTTTGAATGTTTTCTAATTTTATGGAATGTTTCTGAAGTTTTGGTAACTTTCCCTAATTCTCTGGAATGTTTAACATCCTGGCTGCCTGTCCCAATAAGGGTCCCTCTGAAGAGGATCCCAGGGGTGATGAATGATATATATTCTATATATAATGTACACACAGTGTATCTTTATATCCAGCCATGACTTCTGAGCAAGCCCAATGATAGTACCCTGGGGTCTGATGCTTGGGCAGGGGTTGTAGTTAAGAACCGGATCTCCTATCCACATTTTACCCCCAAGGGAATGGGAGGACCTCTCAAAGACCTTTGATGGTCTCTGAGGACCTTGTTGGATTCGCTGGAAGGGACATGCAGCAGAGAAGAAAAAAGCAATCATTAATCCTGTTTTGGTGATTCCCAACATGGTAAAATTTCCCTTGCATTTTATACGGATTGGTCTGAAATGGGCTGAACATAGGGGACTCCATGGTAAACCCAAACTTTTAATCTGTGATCATCATTGTCACTCTAAACTCTTAACTCTTAAATGACAATTTTCTGATGTCATATGATATCTATGTATATTGCTTTGTTTGGGAACATCTGCAGAAAAAACAAATAAAACATTATAAAAAATAACGCCATGGTTTTCCGGTAGCTTTCGTAACGTCTACCCATCACCTGGAATTGGTCCGGGGCTCAGGTGAGATCTCCAATGTGGCGGCCTCGGAGTTGACCGCAGGCCCGAAATCTTGAGATGTTTCCCTGGTGATTTGGGGGATGGATCAAGAAACCGAATGTTGATATATGGGGGTTTCCTAAAATGGGGGTACCCAAAAATGGATGGTTTATAATGGACAATCCTATCTAGAAATGGATGATTTGGGGGTACCCCTATTTTAGGAAACCTCCATACGTTGGTAAAACAAAGCCATAGGCCATCCCCAATGACTCACGGTTTTCATAGGTGGGATTCCAACCATTCCCAAATGAGTGGTGAACATGGCATTGTTTTACCCACATTATTGTGTTGATTTATCAAACTATTGGCGATGGATATTATTTGTACCTATCTGGGGATGGACAATTGAACTATATCAAAGTCATTTGGGATTGATCATGGGGGGGATGAACATCCATTTATCAGCTGTTTTGGTGTGAACGGAAGGGTACAAGGGTTTTGGCCCATATCCATTTCTGAACTTGGATGAGTGAGTAGCATGGGAGCAATTGAGTTTGGAGGATGCACAGAAACACTTCTGAAACACCTCACAAATGTATCCGAGCAAAAAATAGCATGTGATATGCAATGCTGAATGCACCCATGGCCTTTTCTAAATGATACATTGCAGATATATCACCGAAAAAATATCAAACATAAACCGAGACAGGATCTCCGCTTTTGTAACAGGTACAGCTCCGCCATTCTCCACGCAGGCACCTTCCTCTCGAAGGGAAACGATAGCCTTGCGCTGTCCCTTTCTACGGTCAGTGATGAGGAGACTAGGGAGGGCTATAACGTCCTTATCGATTACTTCTGTAATTGCTTAAGCACCATTGCATTGTAACTTCTTCATTGTGATGCTCTATAATAGTGTATCCCCAGAATTGATCATCTTTAAATTGTACAATGAATTAATTACAAGTATATAGTAGCTATCATTCTATCCATTTTGTGGTAAAGAATCCTCCAGTGTCGTCAAACCCGGCTAGCTGGAAAGTCCTCCATTTGAAATTTAATTCAATAGTGTTCCCAGCTATAAACCTCCATTTTGTTTGGGGATTTCCTAGCTATGTTACATTGCCTATATGGTGCAAATATGGTGGTGCTATCTATCGATTGAGGGTCTGGTTGGTGCTTTAGCTTTGACCACAACTTCTGGGACCTGGGCCTGGGTTTTTTTCTAAGTTGCTGATTTTTCGTTGCCTTTTCTGCGAAAATCACTCGAAAACCCAGAAATCCCCCGATCGGCCCATGGCAATTCAATGTTTTGTTTCCTGTAGGTTTCACCGCTTGAACCAAGCCAGTGACGTTTTGGTCAAGGCTTTCCAGTTTTTTGTTTCCAGCGATGAGAAGCCAACAGAGTCGATCTTTAAGCGGCACTGTCATCCATGGACTTATAAATCTGTCGGCCTGTTGAATTGGGGTGGGGTATCATCTTAGTCGGAAATTATCACGTTTGGGGTACTTTCTGGTAAACTAAGACAGCTATGCAAAATCACCATTTTTAGCGGGCAAATCATCTATATACACGTTTTCCATAGCTATGTTAGTTTACTAGCGGGTAACCACCCTAATGAAACAAACAGGGTCTATTAATCCAGGGTTGATATTACCAGGAATATCATTCT